>JAATLQ010038070.1:0-11232 GCA_013421005.1 Heliconius erato x Heliconius himera | reverse complement strand
CAAATAAAAGATTAAAATGTAATTTTTGAGCCTAGATTTCAGAAGGCTTATTAAAGAGAATTTTGTTCAAAATATAGAACCTCAAAGTATAGTACTGCGACTTCTAAAAAAAAGCAAACAAGGAAGGAAGGAACAAGGAAGTAAAAAAATATATCACCTCATTAAATCGTAACAGCGCAATGCGCTTACCATTAGCGTATCTAGATATTTTCTGGGTGAGGGCCTGGACTTTAGTTTTGAACACACTTTATATGTTAAACCAAAGAAATAAAATATTATATATAAAATGGCAAAGGGCTGCGTTGAGTTCCGCCACTCAACACGCTGTGCCTCCACACTGCGATAGGAAATGGAGAACGGAAGTGTCTTAGTGGGAACGGAGTGTCCTACTACTAGGTTTGCAGATCCCCTCTTCATGTCCCGCTATGCACGGAATACAGCGTCAAGCACAACAAAATAAAAAAAATATTTATATTAAATTTAGCTGCTATATATCTACTGTACTATTGTTTCAGTTTATGCACTCTCCTAGGCTTGTTTCTAATAACAGTAGGCACGGGAGGCATCAAGCCTTGCGTAGCATCTTTCGGCGGTGACCAATTCATACTTCCCAAGCAAGAGAAGCAATTAACATTGTATTTCAGTATATTATATTTCAACACTTGCACTGGCAGCTTGATTGCTAAGACTATATCACCTATATTGAGATCTGAGGTGCATTGTTTCGGTGACAAGGACTGCTACTCATTGGCCTTTGGTGCTCCTGGCTTGGTCGTGCTGATGTCGATAGGTGAGTTTATTTGTATATCTGTATTGATTAAACAGAAATAGATAAGGTTCAGTTTTAATAATAGATAGATTTTGAATATATATTTTGTTATTTATTTTAATTTCTTCGCTCAACACAAAATGTTCTAAATTAGGTAAAAAGTGAGAAGTGGAATGTTGTAACACTAGCTGCTTGTTATGCGGAAAAAGCGTGAAATTAGTTTTTTAAAATTTTTAAATCTTCTTTGACCTGCTTATGACATCGAACAGCCGTGTGAGAAATCTTTTTTATCCTCTGAAGGCGAAATATGGTTCTATATCAGACGAAAATTCAAATGCATTTTCGTGTAAAACTTCAGTTCGAAATTCCTATAAACGAGATTCGTTTACTTTTTTCTTAAATATCAGAATTCAGTATTACAATAAGGTCATTATGTAGCGTACGGACACAAGCATGCGACTGTAAGCGTGACAGGTTTAAAGTTCGATTCCCACTAGAGAAAATGAAATATTTAATATTTTCATTTCGATTTTATTGTAACGAATAAGCGCGGTATTGAGTTCTGTCACTTAGCGCGCAATGCTTCCAGAAATAGGGGGAACGAAAGTGACTTAGTTATCACTAAGAGACTTTCATTCCCTGAAGTGTTTTAATACTAGAAATCCAGGTACCCTCTGCCTGCCCCACTATGTGCTTAACTAAAAAAAATATTACAACGACAGAGCACGTTCCGAGTTGAGTTTCTTTGTACTTATAGAGATGATACCTATATGAAATTTGTTTTTGTAACCTGCAGAACCAAGAATTCGGCGGAAAATGGGAAAGCGAAGCGACCTAATGGGGATCGGAGTGTCTTAACACTAGGTTTCCAAGTTCTTCCTACCTATCCTACTATGTGCGTGATACAGCGAAAAAAAGTATTACCATAGCTAAAGCTTAAACCCCAATAATTTGAAATTTGTATAACAGTATATTAATATTTCCTTTGAACTCTATATGAGAAACGTATATTGTGTCTTCTAACCTATTATCTGTGAAACCAAGGAAAGGTCGTATCGACCTTTAACAATGTACGCATGTTTATTTGTTCTCTTTTTAATTGTATAGATTTAAGTGACAGACAAGATAAGATGCTATCACAGTTGGTTATTTTTATACCTTTGTTTAACTTGGAGATGGATCACTCTGAATTTATCTATAACTAGCGGCTCGCCCACGGCTTCGCCCGCTTATAAATTAATAAAATAAATCAGCTTCACGCTGTATCCCGCACACAGCAAGGTAGGCAGAGGGAACTTAGTGAAAGACACTCCGTTTCGCCCGCTTAAAATACATGATTATTGAATTAATAAGCAGAATAGGTTGACAACTATAATGACTTCTAATATGATTTTTTTACGGCATTATCGTCAAAGAATTTTTGAATGTTTTAAACAAAAAAAATACGACCATTGTTGATATTTGATATTTATAAAATATACATAAAGCTAATTATTTATTACACGTATATATTTTTGTAACTTTATGTTCTTTTTACCTATATAATATACTATGTTAAATGTGCTGATGTCAGTGAATAATTTAATTTACTCATTCAGAAACAGCCTTAAATGTTAAATTATTGATTAGAAGGATTCATAATATTTCTTTGTAAAATAACTGTAATAATTGCATATTAACTCCTGTACAGTTTTTAAATTAGTTACATGAATTGGTTACATTAGTTATATGAACGAACCAACCAAAAAATCTCTGTGTTGAATTAATTACGACTTCTTTCAAATGACGATAACTTTTTTTTAATGATCCGATTTTGATGAACTAAACTTTAGTAGTTAAGTTGAGTTAAAACAAAGCAATTGGGGAAATTTTCAAGTAAATCGGTTCAGTACTTTCAGAGAAAAATGCGGACAAAAATATGTCGACAGACAGAGAGACAGACAGACAGACAGACAAGAAATTAAAAAAAAATCTTTTTGCTTTCTATTATTCTTTTTAAGTGTCCCTCTATCCGTTTCAGTCACAATTACTAAATGTACAGACAAAATATTTTTACTGTCTTATTATATATAGAGATAAGGAGTGCAAAAGTAATCTAGTGTTAAGGTACTCTATTCTCAACGCATCGTCCAATTTTCGAGGTATTACTTGTTGTGTGGTGGAACTTAACGCTTTTGTATTTTTAATAGAGCAAGAAAATGAAATAATTATTTTCCAGAGTCGTAAACGATGTGTTACCGCAGAAATTATTAAAAAATTTTTTTAAAATATAAAACTAAACAAATATTTGAACAAAAATTACCCTCCATTTATCATCCATGGGCTTATAAAAAAAATGTCATCGTCGCAAAAACTAATATAATATACCTGTCCTAATTCAACATCACGTAAAAGAAGAACAGGTGAACTAATAAAACTAAAAAATTGAACAACTTTTATAATATATGAGACAGTTTCATTTGAAAACGTTTACTTTTGAAGGGTTTAAAATATAACAGAATAGCGGTATCATGTGTTCCCAACAGCCATTATTCATTGTCAAGTGAAACATTTTGTTCTAGGTTTTATTAGACAATTTACCTCCATGTGTCTTTTATAAAATAGTATTTAATTATTTATTAAATATATGAGCTAAAGCCAGTAGTCAGCGCAGGGACTGGTTGTGGGTTCAATTCCCATTTGAGGAAATTAAATATTTATTATTTTCAAACGCTATGTTAAGTTTCGGCACTCAACACGCAATGCTTCCAGTATTTGACGCAAAGTGGGCAACGGAAGTGTCTTGATTTGAATGAATTGTTTAAGCAATAGGTTGCCTCTGTCTACGCTGGTATGTACGAAATATAAATGAATGAACCTTAAAAAATCACAGAAATAATAAAAATAATTTGAATATTAAAAAAATCAGTCATGTATCCCGCACACTGCAGGGTAGGCAGAGGGAATCTAATGTTAAAACACTCCCCACCTCCTGCCGAATTCTGGAGGCACTGCGTGTTGATTGGCAGAACTCAACGCCGCGCATTGCCTTTACACCAAAGCGACGAAGCTGAAATATAGAGCGGGGATCGAACCCACAACCAGTTCGTTTTACAGTCGCACTTTATGTCGCTGCGCCACGACTGGCCTCGATTATTTTATTATTTATATTAATTTTAATATTACATATTAATAAACTAGACAATTTTATTATTTCATAGTAATTTTCGTGAGCGCTAGACGTAGGTATGTGATGAAGAAGCCCGAAGGGAATACTCTATTCGATTTCGTAAAATGCGTTTCTGTAAGTAATTGCTATTTGAGATATTAATGTCATGTTTTTATTATCGTACGTATATTTGTGACGTCCAAATTGGTCCTGTGAGCTTGTTTATTTATTGTAGTAGTTGTTGTGTAGTCCGTTCAGGGTTCAGTTCTCGTTTGAGGTAAATATTTGTGCTGGTCGCTGATTTATGTTTTTATATATATAGAGGCCGTGGTGGCGTAGGGACACAAGTGAGGGACTGTAACGCGACGGTTGCGGGATCGATTGCCACTCGGCGGAATGAATTATTAATATTTTCATTTCTTTTCTCTGGTTCCAAGGTAAAGGTGTTGCTTTCCGCCACTTAACACGCAATACCTCGGTAAGTCGGAAGCCCGTGGGAAACAGAGAGTGTTAACACTAGGTTCCTTTTGTCTATACTGCTAAATACGGAAGATAGTGTGAAGCTGAAAATAGAATTTTGAGTTATTTTGAATATTTTGTTGCTTTAGAAAAAAAAAACTGTGTGTAATTTAAGCATAATATATTAATATTAAGAAAGTATATAGATATGTTGGGAGACATTTTTTATTCGTATTCGTTTTATTAAAATAATATACCTATATATTAACCGACAATTACTTATATTGTAATAGTGTGAGGACGAATCTCCCTCGAGAGAATTTATATTTAAAAATATACTTTAATTTCCATAGCTTGGCCCCAAAAAGTACGTGTTTTGTTAAATAATTCATATAACAGGCAATCTATAAATTTGCCAGAAAACTAGATACCCTTGTCCCGTGAAATAAAAACAAAATATAAAAATTATAATATATTTTCTATTACAATAAAGCTGGGGATAAAAAACGCGATAACAAACGGAAAAGGTTCTAAACAATCACACTGGCTCGACAGCACTCAGCATCGATTTGACAGAAGATTTGTAAGGGACGTCAAGAAGACTCTATCGATTATGATGCTGTTTACCGTTTTACCTGTATTCTGGGCGCTTTTGGATCAAATGGTAATCTACATTTAATTTCACTTTATGTATTTTATTTGTAATTTATTTCCAGGGTTCAAGAAAACTCATTTGTCTTTAATATTTATAAGTATAATACATATTATTTTTCATAAACTGACAAAATATTCAGTGGCTGTATTCAGAGTCATGTTTTGTTTTAACCAATATAAATATATAACATTCGAACCCACTATCACTGTGGTATTGGTATATAGGTTTTATACTTAAAACAAACAAGGTTTCTGAATAGGCGAGTAATAGAGGACACAAAAGAAATTTATCGTTAGAGTTTCTGTTCATCCTACATTGAAAAATAGAGAATATAATTAATAAATAGATTTTTGTTTAATTTGTCTTCCTGTGTGTGTTATTTGTGGAGGTCGTTGTGGCACCGGGGCACAAACGTGCGCCTGTAAATGTGACGATTGTGGGGTCGATTCCTACTCGAGGGAATGAAATATTTAATGTTTTCATTTCCACGCTATGGTACAGAGGCAAAGCGCGGTGTCCAGTTCCAACTTTCGCAACTCAACTCGACTTTCCAAATTCTTAATACACTAGGTTCCCAAGTTTCCTCTGCCTACCTTGCTATGGTATACAACGTGAAATTGAGAAATTAAATATTTGTTTTAGGGTTTATTTTTGTTTTAGGGTTCAAGGTGGACACTACAGGCAACAAAAATGGATGGTCGTTTGGGATTTATAACAATTAAACCTGATCAATTACAAGTAATCGGACCAATATGTATTTTAATTTTAATACCATTGGCACAAAAGGTATGTTTTTTAAGGTTTTTAAGTTTTTGGTCTAGACTCTAGAGAAAGAATAAGAATATTAATTTTCATATTTCAATTTTTTTTATATAATAAAAACATAATAAGAAATATGAGGGCCATTCATGGCGCAAATAGAATTTTTCTTTATTTATATTATATGAAATCTAACTTCTTAGTATATATTTATTTAAAAGAAATATTAATTTTGAAGTGCAAATAATTTTTTAATAAAAATACTTCGTATTAAAATGGACTGATGATATAGATATTAGTTGGCAGTAAGAAATTAATAAAAGATACTTATATACTATTTTTAATTTGTCTTAGCTTTGCATATTGCTTGCAGTCAGTATAGCTTTTTATATAAACTTAATATTAACTCGACCTTATTTGAAAACTCATATTTTTATCTCATGTTATGTCGCATTTGGAATATTATAAAAAATATTGTGGATTCGAATTGAAATTAGACTTATTTTATTAAAAAGTAATTTATTCAAATATGACATGAAGAGTAGAGACATTTCACTACAAGTAAAAAATTCGATTTTACATCCTTATTAACATTTTCGGCTTCATTCTCCTCCAATATTTTCTTCTAAAAGGATCAAGGACAACTTCTTTCTTTTATTTATTTACATATAAATTTCATACTATCCTGCAAATCCGGATAAACTGAAAAATGTTTTTGTAAAACAGAGCATTATTCGCCTAAATTTGAAACAGTCCATGTTGATTGACAGAACTCAACGCCATTTTTTAAAATTTTATTTATATTTATTCTTTATCTTATATAGCGAGCAAGCTTGTAAAAATAATTAATTCCCGAGATAGGATCGAATACAACAATCACGTTTACAGTTAGATGCTTTACTATTGCGCCACAATGGCTTTTCATTTCAATATAAATTTTACTATAAAATATTTTCTTATTTTAAGTACATATATCCATTTTTGGAAAGGCGGAATATTTTAGTAAATCCTCTCCATAAACTGACATTAGGGGGATTCCTCGCGGGCGTCGCGTTCATAGCGTCCGCGCTCGTTGAAATATATATTAAGGTGAGTTATGGTTTTTATTATTTATATTTGTGTCATTTTTCTTTACTTTTTCTTAGAAGAAATGACAGATACTTTCAATAAATTTTGATTTTAATTTTCATATTATTTACATAAAAAAAATCTTTATTTCAATATTTTTATAGAATTCATTGATTCTATATAAAGCGAACTATTATACTGTAAAGGCTCTTTTTTGACATTAATTTTCGAAAAACTTAGTTTATTCATATAAGTTCCCACGAGATGTTTTGCTTTCTCGTTTATACCTGATTAATTTGGAATCGCTATATTAAAAATGATAAATTATTTACACATATGTGATTTATTGAATATTTAATAAATTAAGTAAATTTACACCGATCAAAGAAAACAACCTTTAATTTAATATATTAATACCTAATGCCAATTAAATTTAATTGCAATTATCCTTTCAGACGACCTACCCAGAGCTACCACAAGCAGGATTATCGCAATTACGTATATATAATGGCAACCCTTGTCCAATTTCCATACAAAATGACCAGCATAATATTACTTACACTATTCCGTCTCTTTCACACTATACTAATAAATATATACGTATAAATGAGACAGACAATATAGAATTAATTTTACGTGGAAACTGTATTGCGCCTATGAAAGAAATTTTCACCCTTGAAGAGAAAAAGGCGATATCTTTTTATTTAAATGGCAATAATGTATCGAAATTCGTGGAAAATGTAGATAAAAGTAAGTCTGGGTTGCCTGTTGTAAGGTAAGTTATGTTTTTTTCTGCGTAATAATGTTACTGTATATTTTATTTTTGTAATGGCTATAGCCAAACTTTGTTTTTTTTAAGAAATTTATTGTGGTTGTTATTTTTTTCCAATTACAATGTTTATTTGTGAATTATTTAATAATATTGTCTAGATGTTATTAATGTATCAAATATTATAAAGCAAATATAAAAAAAATCCACTTTAAAATTTTAAATATAACGTGATCCGAGCTCGTACTTGCTTAGTGCAAGAAGATAGGCTACTTAAAACTTTTGTTGTTAACAAGTCTTGTGTTAGTATAGGATTTTTTTTGTAAAATGATACTATCACAAGAATATAAGAAAGGATCCTTAATATAGGTATAAAAGACACAAGTTTCAAAAAAATCTAAATTGGAACCGAACTTGCCATTATATAAATCAGCTTCATGCTGTATCCCGCACACAGCAGGGTAGGCAGAGGGAACTTAGTGTTAAGACGCTCCGTTCCCCCCTTTCTGCCGAATTCTGGAGGCATTGCGTGTTGAGTGGCAGAACTCAACGCCGCGCTTAGCCTCGACACCAGAGCAAAGAAATAGAAATATAAATTTAAGTAAATATTTCATCTCCTCGAGTGGGGATCGAACCCACAACAGTCGGTTTTACAGTCACACTTCGTGCCGCTGCGCCACGACAAACCTCAATTATATTATATAATTAAATACGTATCGAATGAATATTTTTCCCATTTCCGTAGGATATTTGAGAAATGTTCAGTCAGCACTCGTTTATTTCAGGTTTCTTCTGTCACAACGTGTAAATACATCTAACATATATTTATTCAATGAAAATCGCAAAGAAATAGAAACATATTTAAACAATAAAAACTTACAAATTGAAGTGTTCATGTCGGTTTACTCTTTACGTGTTAATGATAGTGTCGTTATAAATAATGTGATGATGAACAATGGTGGAGTGTATACGGTGATGGTTGATAGAAGTCGTGATGGCTATGTGAGTATGTTGTCTTTTTTTAGGTTCACACTGTACACCGCACATAATAGAGTAGAGCAGAGAGAACCTGGGAACCTAGTGTTGACTTCCCCATTAAACATCTTTGTTCCCCACTTTCCGCTGAATTCTGGAAGCATTACGTGTTGAGTGGTGGACCTCAATGCTTTGTCTCGATACCAGATCGAGGAGATGAAAATATGAAATATTTCATTTTTTCGAGTGGAAATCGACTCACCTGTCGCGCTTATGTTGGGGATCGAACCCATCCATAACCAGTCGGCTTTAGATATATTAAAATATTTTTTTTTTCCTTTTTTTAAAATTAATATTAATATTGTACACAATATGTTTTATTAACACACAACCATACAGTTCTATAACAAAACAATGTAAATTACGCAACTGATATTTATTTTATCTTCTTTTAGCAAGTTAAAGTAATCACAATAACAGAACCGAATTCCATAACAATGGCCTTGCTTCTCCCTCAATTTTTGATCATATCTATAGCAGAGGTAAGTTTATAATATTTTAATTAATATAATATTTTAATTAATTAATAAATAAAATTACAACTTCTGATAATATTTTTTTGTGAAATGAGAACGATATCATGTACCTATACATATCTTATTCATTTATATTGTTGTACCAACTACCTACATTACAGGTAATGCTAAAATAATAAGAGATGTATTTTTTTTTATATTTTTAGTTTTATATAATTTATATTTAGTATATTATATTTTTCTTTACTACAATTTTTCAATTTTTTTTTCAATGCTTTCTATATAATTCATTCCACTTTATTAAAATAAAAAAAATCAGCTTCATGCTGTATCCCGCACACAGCAGGGTAGGCAGAGGAAACCTAGTGTTAAGACACTCCGTTCCCCACTTTCTGCCGAAGTCTGGAGGCATTGCGTGTTGAGTGGCAGAACTCGACACCAGAGCAAAGAAATGGAAATATAAATTTAAGTAAATATTTCATCTCCTCGAGTGGGGATCGAACCCACAACCAGTCGGTTTTACAGTCACACTTCGTGCCGCTGCGCCACGACTGACCTCCATTCTACTTTATAAAAAATAGAAAGTAAACAAGATTGTATAGTATTAAAGGAAGCCTCCATGTTTGTCGTACTTGCAAAAGTATTAACCTGAATAAATTTTCAAAGATTATTATAATATTTCTTATATCCTCACTTACAGTATTTGTATTACCGATTTTTGTACTTAAAAGTTACTTTTTACGTATTAATGTTGTTTTTGATAAAATTGATAATGATCGAAGTTTTTCTCCTATCACACTTAATTTCGGATTTCGTTGAGAATCGACAATTTTCATAGAAATGTCAGTTAGTTAAAAGTTTGGCCATTAGTGTGTAAGCTTGTCTTAGCATGAAAAATGAAATATTCTTTTTTATATTCTGTACTGTTTTTATATTAAGTACATTTTTTTTATCACTATAAAAATATATTTTTTGTAAATAAATAAATAAATAAATCAGATTCACGCTGTATTCCGCACACAGCAGGGTAGGCAGAGGGAACCTAGTGTTAAGACACTCCGTTCCCCACTTTCTGTCGAATTCTCGAGGCATTGCGTGTTGAGTGGCAGAACTCAACGCCGCACTTAACCGCGACACCAGAGCGAAAAAATGGAAATATAAATTTAAGTAAATATTTCATCTCCTCGAGTGGGGATCGAACCCACAACCAGTCGGTTTTTCAGTCACACCTCGTGCCGCTGCGCCACGACTGGCGTCAATTATGTATATTTTTTGTATAAACAAATAATGTTTCTTTTTTATTACGAAACTGGTAGCTAACATAAAATAAATATTTTTATGTTTACTTTAAGAAACAAAAATATATCTTATCTTGTACGTTCACTTTAAGAAACATAAATATATAACTAATCAAATAATTAAAAGTTTAATATCTAAAACATAGTGTAGCATAATAGATACAGATTATCATACATTTGAATAAATTAAAAAGTTATTAACACTTTTTAATTTAATATTTGGTTAAATACGACGACCTCTATCGGGATTTTAGTATCCATAGATCACTGGTTCAAAGCCGGCTCGAAGGATCATATTCACTTTCGGCAGTACTTAGGAGGATTATTATAAACTACGTTTGCTGGGTATAACTAATATCTCTATATCTCTATATATAATAAGACAGTAAAAATATTTTGTCTGTACATTAAGTAATTTTGACTGAAATGGATAGAGGGACACTTAAAAATAATAATAGAAAGCAAAAAGATTTTTTTTGAATTTCTTGTCTGTCTGTCTGTCTGTCGACATATTTTTGTCCGCGTTTTTCTCTGAAAGTACTGAACCGATTTACTTGAAAATTTCACCAATTGCTTTGTTTTAACTCAACTTAAGTACTAAAGTTTAGTTCATCAAAATCGTTTCATTAAAAAAAAAGTTATCGTCATTTGAAAGAAGTCGTAATTAATTCAACACAGAGATAAAGAACGATCTTGAAAGAAATATCAAGTAAATACAAAGATTTTTTGGTTGGTTCGTTCATATAATATATGTAACTAATTTAAAAACTGTACAGGAGTTAATATGCAATTATTA
>JAATLQ010038069.1:15367-75733 GCA_013421005.1 Heliconius erato x Heliconius himera | reverse complement strand
TTAGTACCCTCTTCTCCTTTCCATCTGCGGGGCACAAGACGTAGGCAGGGATTTCACCCATATGTTGTGGATATACCACCTTTTCGCACGCAGCGCTTCGCCTCCACTTTCATAATGCGAACTGCTAAAGAGTGGAACTCCCTGCCTGCTGAACTGTTCCCCGACAAGTATAACTTGGCCCTTTTCAAGGCAAGAGTAAATAGGCATTATCTAGGTAAGCATGCTCCATCATCGTTCGCATCGTCGCTTACCACCAGGTGAGATAGCGGACAAATGTTTGCCTATCTACAATAAAAAAAAAAAAAAAAAACATGCACGATGCACGCACGTGCACGCTGCACGTTGAGCCGTCATGACGGCCTCGTCTTTCTGTATGTGTTTATAGAGTTTTAACATTTAGCTTCTTTCTGTATACTACAAAAAAGTATTTTCCATAATTTTCATATTATATTCCATGAAAGTAATTTACAAATTTCATCGAAAATCCTTTAAGAATTATGAAAATAAGTTAATCGCTGTTCACAACGATTTTCATGCGACATATTTCTAAAAGTGATTTAGTTACCGTATGAATAGATTGCAAATTGCACCGTCACTAGCAATATTCTATACAATATACGTAACGAACGTCTAGCAGATAAATTGCCACGTCTACTGTAGATGTTCCTATTCTATTCTACAAACGTTTTTGGAATCGAGATTTTGGTAATGTCAGTTCAAAAATGTTAAATTATTTTTATTTAAATATTCTGAAGAAAACTACTCTTGTTTAAATATTTATTATATTAATTCGTCATTTTATTGCAAATATAAATACTTGTACTCTTGAGTTCGGGCGGTCTGGGACTTGTGACTCAAGTGTAGGTTTAAGGGGCCCCTTTACAAGTCACCTTTACTGCTCGAGCTCCTATTGTCTAATCTTGTACTGTCTATTCTCATATCACTTTTTATACAATTTAATTACTTTAAGATAATGTTCTACCAAAATATGTTAAGATATATAGAAATAGAAAAGAAAGATCCCAACGAAAATATATATGCCGTCGCTCTTAACTTCACCGACCAAAAATCGGAGATCTATATAGGTACCAAGTTCGTGTTCATTCAGAATAAAATTCAAGTTCTAAATTTCACTTGACATTTTTTTACGTAGAGGCTTTTACATATTTGCAAGTTAGTGTACTTCCCGCTTGTACTAGACTACTAGGTTGATATTTGCTTTGGTTCCTTGTGGTAAAAAAGCTAAGTTAGATTTAGAGCTTTAATTTTATCCCGAGTGAACAAAGAATTCCATTAATTAAGATGTTTTAACTTCACGCTGTATCCTGCACATAGCAGTGAAGCAGAAGGAACTTGTTTATCCAGTTTCCAGATTTTCAATTGAAAATTTATATAAACTTAGTTCACTGCTCCCTGTCAGGAAATCATACATAACTCAGATTGTATTCAAAAGTCATAAGTCTGCTTATTATGATGGTTATAGAGAAAAAAAAGAATGAAACACAATAAAATTAAAATTCCTCTAACAAAAACTAGATTTGCTTCCATACAACTCATTAGGCCCTCTGCCTAATTAAATAATTAAGTAAATAAACACACTTACATCTATCCTAAAACTAGCCGCCATTGCAAAAAATCATTGCATCACAGGCCGGATCAAGACTGTTTAAACAAAATACTGTATTGATCTCCTTTACTGAATGCTTATTTCAATGCTCTCACTTAGATTATTCAGGAAACTATGTGTGAATATAAAAAAAAATCCATAACATACTTATAATTTAAGGAGAAGCTGAATAGTTATGTCAATTGCACGAAAAAAACAAGAAAATATATGGTTTTCCCTTTACCCTGTGTCGTGAGGCATGATTTATGTCCAATATTGCAATATGGCGTAGTTTCAGTGGAACATCACGTAAATAAAAACGTAAATTCTAACGTTTATTGATTATTTTGCTTAAGGCTTAGTGCTGTAGCGTTGACAGAAACATATAATTTATTTTTATTAGTGTATTTTTATTAACAGCAGAATGTATCTAATAAAAATAATTTATTAAATCCAACTCAACTCGAGCATGTTAATATTTGAAAATATATCTCCAGAAAGGCAGAAAATTAAATGAAGAAACATAACAAATAAAATGCCTCTTCAATTATAAAAATGATGAATAGTTTCCTTTCTTTACTATGATTTATCTAGAAAAATAAAAATAACCTAACATAAATCATCGTAGCCCGTTGAAAATATACCAAAATACTATATCGAAAATAATAATACCATGACAAAAGTACAATATAAACTGTCCTGTATTCGCAAGTTTAAGCATAGTAAGAAAGAATAAAAGCTAAACTCAATCAGGCGATAACCATACAAAGTTCCTTCCAACCAAAGGCAGTTCCTCCAACATAAAATTATATTACCCACAGAACACAATAACACAATATGAGAACGATATATTATAAGTTTTTTTTCTGCTTAAGTTCTATTCCAATTTTTCGTTATATTTCCAATTTTGACATATTTCATGTTTTCTACGTATTATAATAACGTTTTGTCGAATTTATCGTTTTTAAAGTCAATTCATTGTTTTTTATTAGGTAAGTTAATAAAATGAGTAGGTATAGGTCGTTGTGGGTTCGATTCCCACTTGAGCATATGATTTATTTGTTGAAAAGCTTAAAGCTAGGATCCCTTTTTTAAAAAGGAAAAAAACCAAAAAAGAAATAAACAATATAAGAAAAAATACTTTCATAAGAAATTAGAAGATTACAAGCGGTGAGAAGCTTCCTCATACAGAACAGACATTGGACATTATGCTAGTGAAATTTTATCTCTTAAGAAGGTTTTTGTATGACTTGAAGAGTATTGCTCTACATTCTAAAAATATATAAAAATAAAATACTTAAGATAACATTATTTTAAAATTATTATAGTTATTTTTTTAACGTCACGTTTTGCCCCGCGTATAGTAGGATAGGGAGTGAGAAGTTAGTGATAAGGCACTCCGTTCTTCAGTTACCAATTTTGAAATTAGGTATATATTGCGTGTTGAGTGTAACTCAACGCCACCTTACCAGAAAGCGGGTAAATTTTAATAATATATTCCAGAGCGGGGATGAAAAATATTTCGAATAATAAATATATTATTTACTTTACAATTTTCAATCAATAGCCATGCGATCGGTAACGTTTAAAAGTATTTTTGTAGTAGTAATTGTAGTTTACGTCGTTGGTTTTAAATCATGACTGCCTCACGCGTAACACAATAAGAATATTGTTCCTACGTTACAATTAGAATAGTAGACAATACACCTTTTCACCCATCTTTATTATATTTTTTGCATATGAACTTCCAATATTTTACACAAGGTACATGATGGAACGGTAGAAGTGGCGCAAACACGTGCTTCCGGTATAATAAAAGTAAAAGTAACAGCAAAAGCGGTAAAAGCAGAAAAGAGACAATTTTTTTACTAAAATTAAAAAACTGATAACGTGGATTCAAATCTTCATGTTTACAAGTAAATTGTATAAAAGGCGGTAATCATTTCCTTTGAGATATTTTGCTATATTGGGCTAGAGCAGTGAAAGTGAATTTTACTTACTGTAAAGGAGACCCTGAGGCTCATACCAGTGGTCCGAAGTCCGAGCTCAAAAGTGTTAATATTGATAATTGAATTTATAACAACAATATACTTACGAGATTCAGATATTGTATACGACATCTAAATCTCGCAGTGTCCCTTAGATTATTTAAATATAGAAAATAACACTATGTTTTACTTTTCTATCTCTGAGATAAAAGAATTTATATGTATTAACATATATAGCACGACAAGCAACTAGTATTTTAATGAAGTAGCGGCCTCTCTCTTGTAACTATTCCAATATATCAGTTACATTGACGTTTAATTAGCCGCTTCCAATGTTTTAGTGGAACTGTCTGAATATAACATATTTGTATTTTAGGTGGGATTTTGAACGTAAATGGATTTTTCCGACCACTCAGACATTTTTTTTGCCGACCACTCAGACATTTTTCTGTAACTTGTAATATCCTAAATAAATAAAGTCATCACTATAAATATATAGTATAAAATAAACGAAAAAAACTGCTTCATGCTGTATACCGCACGCAGAGGGAACATAGTGTTAAAACACACCGTTCTCCACTTTCCGCCAAGTTCTGGAGGCATTGCGTGTTGAGTGGCGGAACTCAACGCAACACTTTGCCTGGACCCCAGAGCGAAGAAATGAAAATATAAATGTGAGTAAATATTTTATCTCCTCGAATGGGGATTGAACCCACAACCAGTCGATTTTACAGTCACATTCTGTGCCCAAGCGCCACGACTGGCCTCAAAATAAAAAAATAATACGTTTAAAAAATAAATCCTTCTAAAAATAATATTAGCACTAAGTTAGACTTATTTGTCTCAAAAGCACTTGTGAACTTGCTAAACAGCACGCATAGGGATAGTTATCTGTCACCGAAGTTAAGAACATTTGGTCGTGAGTTGTGTAAGTCGTATTGCTCGCGGCTGTCTGTTGGAGCTTCAGCTAACTTTACGTCTATGGAAAATAAAGTTAAAGATCTTAATACTTTCATAAGTTTTTGAGAAAATGAAACTTTTCAAACCGCAACTTCACTTAATAAGTTTTAGTGTATAAAGATATATTATTTTTAAGTCTTTAATTTAAAAGTATTGCTGGTACAATTTGCAGTTAATGTTATGGTCAAAAAGTTACTTTGTTTTCTCTTTTATTTTGAGTTTTATAAGTTTTATGTAATTCGTAGTTTGTTCAGTTTTACACTTTACGCATCGTCTGCACCACACGGCAGACGACAGGGCTCACGGAAGGATCCCTTGGCACCCGTAGTCGAAGTAGCCGTTCAGTGGTGGTCCAGGAGGAGCACCGTGAGGTTCCAATGGATGTTAGGGATGACCTACATCTGCGACACCATGAGTAACAAACAACCCGCTCCAGTCCTCTCTCGGGAAATATATCAAAACAACGGTATCCGTACGAAGTTAAGAGACTACACGTTACAAGAGAAAAACACATATCGTCTATATGGACGCTAGAAAAGAAATAATTAAAAAATAACCCCGACTGCATAAAACTAAAAAGAAAAAAACAAGCCTAATAGGCTTAACAGTCGGGACCTCTTAAAATTATGCGGGATTCCTGATTAAGATTTAATTGATTGGAGAATTACATGGCAATTTTTTTAATTATCTGGCTATCTAGATTTTTAAACGCTTTAAAATGAAATAAGTGTAAAATTTTGACAGACACAAGCACTTTACAATGTTGTAAATTGAAAATGTGCGCAAATTATTATTGAAGCCAAACTTTGTAATATCTGAAGACGATGTGTCAATCCCGCGCGGGTATTTTGCTGTATCAGAGTAAATCTATACGATATAGATTTATTCTGTTGTTGTTACGTCTGTATGTTGCGTTGGGAGCGTCGTAGTTCATTGTCATTGTAAGTAAAGTAACTTGGCCCAAGTATACATACTCGTATGTTGTACGGTTTAAGAAGTTGAAAATAAATTTGTTGTATATATTTTAAACAAAGAAGTGGATTTTTGTTGATATGCAACATTTTTTGTGGTAATTGCGAAATAGTTACAAAAAAATTACGTCGTATCAAAACAAAAAAATAGTCGAAAAAAAATTAAACATAAATCATTTGATGCAGTAGTTTTTTCTAATTTGAATGATATATATAACTCAAATTCGCCTTGTATTTTTTTGAGATACGACAAGATCGCTTTCCGCCATCGATATGTTTCTAAATTATCTGGAAAGCGATTCTAAGTAATTGCAATAAGTGATATATACCACCCAATAACAATACTTCACACATATTTTCTAGTTTTCTAGAAAGGGCCGTTGCCTACAAGCAACTGCCCCCGATTGACATAATTCCATTACTTCTATAGTTTTTTTCGCCTACATCTATCCTGTTTTACACGAGTTCGCTAAAACTATAATCATTTTCCTGAGAGGGAACCGAATTCATATCCATCGCGTTTAGGTACAGTCAGCCTTTCTCCTACATCGCCTAAAAGGTCCCTTATAAATCTCCATACGGAGCAAAACATATTGTCTTATTTATGGATGTATTAATATTATATAATTATTACATTACATAATAAATAAATGATATATCTAGTAAAAATTCTGTTAGTATAGTGAAGCACTCCCAAACATTTACACTATCAACTATCCACCATCGTATCAATCACGCTGCAAATATATCGGATAACTGACTTGTATAGAAACATCGTTTTCCTCGAGGCAAGTGTTTTTTACCCAGTATTACAGTGTTTACCAAACTGTGACGTCACGGTGACGTCACCGCGGCGTGGCGGGTGCGGCTGCAAATAGTTTCTACAGATTTATTATGTATGTGGACACTACCTATGTCACCCTTTGATTTATAAAGTGGTTTGTAAAAATATAGGTGTATGTATAGTAATATTTGTTTATGTTTCATACGTGGAATAATACTGTCGTCTTGATGATGTTTAGTGGCTAGAGCGCTTGGACAGTTTGAAGACGTTCTGCACCGGTTCGATCACGCTACGTAAAAGTTTTTATAAGGCTCGTAATGCGAGATACAGCGTGAAAAAAAAGTATATACATCTACTTTTCTCATGATTCTTTTGATTTAAAAAAAATTAAAATGCTAATTAATCCATAGATTAATATCACATACTAATTTAAATATAAATCATTACGAATAAATATAAATATAATCTATTCTGTATTCAGTTGTATCGTCTAGACTTAAACGCATTTTCATTAAAATCAGTCGTTTGTCGTCGAGTTATTTTCGCATTGCCTATCGCCGTTCGCCGCGCCGGGGTGAACGCTGTCATTACTATTCTGTCCGCCGCAACTGCCAGCTTAATGATTATTCAAACGAAAAATATTCTAAATATTTTCGAGAATTTTAATTAAATCCCTCTATACCTCCGTAGTATTTGAGCTGAGGAACTGTATTTTTAGGGTTTC
This sequence comes from Heliconius erato x Heliconius himera, assembly GCA_013421005.1. Classification (NCBI taxonomy): domain Eukaryota; kingdom Metazoa; phylum Arthropoda; class Insecta; order Lepidoptera; family Nymphalidae; genus Heliconius; species Heliconius erato x Heliconius himera. The sequence continues at coordinate 68,700 of JAATLQ010038069.1, read as the reverse complement.
GTAACTCAAAATAAACAACGGCAACCCTTATAGGATCACATTGTTGTCCGTCTGTCTGACTGTGAAAATCATTTTTCACAAGATCATGTGGAAGGTATCCTACTGGAATGTATATCAAGTATTTAGACTACAATACTCTTGCAGAACAAAAAAAACACTCATGGTTTTAAACTACAGTACCAATAATATTAACTTATTAAATAATAGACGACGGCCTCAAAACAATTATCTTTACTATAATAAAACAGTAAAAATACACATTCTTTTTACATTACTGTACATTAAATATATGTATTTGCAAGAAAATAATGTAGATGAGCTCAAAATAACAAATAGGAATCTTTATTTTTTTGTCTTTCTGTTTTTACATGCATATCTTCTGAAATACCGGGCGGGTGACACAATTCCACTGCTTTTATATTCTTTTTCACCTACATCTACCCTCTTTTAAAAGAGTTCGCTAACAATATATGTTGTTGATGCCACGAAGTAACAATACGATGCTACAATTCCACATATTCAGTAAATGGTATGTTTATTAGTATGCTTGAAACGAGCGTGCTACTCAAATTGACACATTTGCTTTAATTTAGCATGCTTTTTTAAGCCTGCTCGGGTATAAGCGTGTACAAAGCAAATAATGGAACACACATGTCCTTTAAGTGCGGGTTGGAATCTTCGATACTCGATATTCTATCAAATTTCTCCGCGAGTGTTACAGTGTAGATTGGGAAACATGGAAAACTTCTCCCTTTGTGGCCCTCTCTATAGAAAAATACTAGCATGCTAAATAAGGAAATATTATTTCTCATACGCTCAAAACACGCCCCCTTTCCCGCCCGCTACAGGGTACTTAAAAATTAAACTGCTGTCGATTTACGAGCAAGCACTAAATTAGCATGCTCATTTTGACATATGCATATATGTGGCATTGCTCAATAATAGCATGCTTTCGTGCTATTAATGGGCATGTGTAACTGTAGTTTAACACTAGTTCCCATTGCCGAACACAGCGTGAAGCTAAAAAACATGAAATAAATATTTATAGATATACATACAGTAATTAAGATCGAAAAGATCGTGTTTATCGAATCTTCTTCTCGGATCTAAGCATGTACTCGTATCAGATAGCTACTCACTACGGTGTTAACGTCAATTAATATTGTTATCCACTAAAACTAGATAAAAGATATTAGATTTAAGATATTCTATCTCGAGGCCAGTCGCAGTGCAGGGGCACAAAGTGTGACCGACTGGTTGTGGGTTCGATCCCCACTCGAGGAGATGAAATATTTATTTAAATTTATATTTCTATTTCTTCGCTCTGGTGTCGAGGCAAAGCGCGGCATTGAGTTCTGCCACTCAACACGCAATGCCTCCAGAATCTGGCAGAAAGTGGGGAACGGAGTGTCTTAAGATTAGGTTCCATCTGCCTACTCTGCTGTGTGCGGGAAACAGCGTAATTCTGATAATGAACACTTGGAACATGCCACACAATTATGGAATGATCTACTACATCTTTCTCCATCTTAAAGGCCTCATATGATGCTCCTCTTGTATTATTGGTGTGGTGAACATCGGTGATTAGTAGATTATCATCAACAACAAGAAAGTAATTATTATGCCATCAAAAACATCCTGTAAAAAAACCCAAGTCTCGCAGCTCAGTCTTTCTACCGTAAAAAGTTGTGAGATCCATGTAATACCACGTTGGTTAATCTATTTAGTCTCTACTTAAAGGACCTTCTGTCTTAAGTTATTACAGTAGTTATTATCATGCCAATATTAAAAATATTTTACGTTTTAAACAAATAGATCGACTTGGACATCGCATGAAAACACAACCTATCGAAAGACATAATAAACATCATATTCGGAAGGACTCTGGTGAGGAATTCGGTTGCTGGCCCGTCGTGCTGTGTAGTTAGTGTGATCAAATCATGCGATGTCCAAGTCGATCTATTTGTTTAAAAACAAAAAAATTAAGAAAATATTAAATAAAAAAAGGTAAAAAGGAGTACGGACAAAGTATCTATAGTGGTATTGAACTAATAATAATAATAAAAAAAACTATATTTTAATGAGAAAAAATTAAAAAGTAAAATAGTAGGGCAGAAATTAGCTGTACTTTGTGTGGTCAACAATCATCTCCTCAGCGCTCAGAGTCAGTGACATTATATGTGAATGCAAGTGCCCTGTTGAGTGGCATCTCTATTCAAAATTACATCTTCATTTGAACTCCGTCCTCTTATTTACATACTAAATGTTTTAGTTTGTCAAATTTTGTAAATATAAGATGTTAGTTATTAACACTATTAGCATATTAAAAGCGTTATGGCCGTCAGAGCGCAACGGTACATTATCTGACTGTAAACACGACGGTTGTGTGTACGATTCCCACTCGAAGAAATGAGTATTTTCGTTTCTTCGTTCTGATAACAAGGAAAAATACGGCGTTGTGCTCCGCCACTAAATACGCAATTTCTCAAGCAGCGGAAAATATAACGGAGTGTTGTGAATTCCCCCGTGTGGAAATCCAACTTACAACCGTCGCGTCTACAGTCACAAGTTTTTGCTATTAAACTGTTTTAAATATAATAATTGTGAACTTGAATGCTTAACATAATAATACGGTACTATATAGTAAAAAGACCATTTCAGTTAGTCTTTCTTTGGTCAAATATTTCATTTAATATTTAGTAATATCAAAACGGGCGACATGTTTCTGTGACTCGTTCTCGTCACTTGTCTGCCCCCGAGATACATCGTACTCTACATGATATAAGTATATAAGAGTAATATTAATTCTGAGTACCTCAATAGTTAGTTTGTTATTTTTGTTGCGACATAAGGCCTCTAAGAGTGACAGTGAATTACTGCATTTTTTTAAAAGATAAATATATTATCAAGCAAATGTAAGACTATGATGATATGACTTTGATGGAATTTAAAAAAAGCTAGCTAATGGTTTTCTATCTTTTTATACAAAAAACAGTACCAAGCTGCCCATTCGTTATTATCATTTATTTTTTATTATTTACATGGCAAACTTGGTGAAATAGTAGCTTTAAAATATGGTGATGTGTTCTCAGGAAAATTAAAAAATTGTGCCAAAGTTCATTATTATCCTTTTCCAAGCACTGATCTCAGCAAGAATGATACTACTTTCATACGAGCTTTCAAAATACCTAACTGGTTTAATTAATATATAATATTAAAGATAAAGTTCTAAGCTATCGATTAAATTATCGCACTAAACAATTCAGGCAGCATTATCAGAATAAAAGGTAATTTACATATAGTCACACATTACAATTTTTTAAGTAAAAACATTAAAATACAAAACAAAAACTGCATTACTATGCATTTTTAATCTAAAAACAATATCTAAAGGTTCTCGACTTATGGTAAAGTACTAAATATGACTCGCTATCTAAAATTCGTTTCGGTTGCTACGAGTATGTGCTTAAAGTATCCCCACGACGGTCGGAACCGGAAGTAGTTGCGTTGCGTCTATTACTGTAGTCGATATGTTCATTCGTGTTCATGGTTCGTTCGCAAATTAATTCATTAATACCTTCCACGGAATTAATAAAACGTGTACGAAGTAAATTACTTTAATTGTTTGAATTACCGTTAAGGCCAATTTTTTACTTATACTAATATACATTGAGACCAGTCGTGGCGCAGCGGCACGAGGTGTGACTGTAAAACCGACTGGTTGTGGGTTCGATCTCGACTCGAGGAGATGAAATATTTGCTTAAATTTGTATTTCCATTTCTTCGGTCTGGTGTCGAGGTTAAGCGCGGCTATGAGTTTTGACACCCAACACGCAATGCCTCCAGAATTCTGCAGAAAGTGAAAAAGGAGTATCTTAACACTAGGTTCCCTTTTTTCTTCCCTCTGTCTACCTTGCTGTGTGCGGGATACAGCGTGAAGCTGATTTAATTTGATTTTTTTTACAAATGTACAACGTGTGCTATAACTAGTTCTTTGATTTTCACGATTATTACACATTTTTAAATGAAACTATTTAAACCGGAATAATCGCGTATAATTAAGATTATAGTAGTAGTCCGTGGTCACGGGTAGACTCTACCCGGACTACTGCAAAATGTTCGAAATGTCCACCAGATAAAAGAGTGCTTTAATGTTTCAAAACGACGTTTTTTTAAACGAAACGCACAAACCAAGTTTTAAACCAGTGGAAAGATATGTTAATACGTTATTATTTTACCAAATGAGCGATATGATCATCATCGTCAAAATTAGCGGCATTATCCAAGGGTCGATGGTTTTGGGTTTAATTCCAACTTGTTGAATTGTGTTATATTCATTTTATTTTCATTAAGCGTACCTCTCCGAAACAAATACAGCTTTGGTTTCCGCTATTCACTACGAAATCCAGATTAGGAAGCTACAAACAAGAGTCTCAGCATATTTTTTTCACTGTATATGGAGGATATATGTAGGATTCAACATGAATCTAAAATAAACACACATACATTTCTAACTCGTATCGTAATCTAAGTAACATTCCCGCACTCGCAATGTTTTTGCACGAAACATAGCAATAGCTACAAATCTTTTATTAAGCCATATTCAAAAGTTGGATCGGATCCAAATGCCCGCACGAACGGCCCGCTCACGTGACTTACCTACGTACTACTACAGACAGAAAATATCCATATGTTCTTTATATATTGAAGCGTTCTCGATTATTTTTTAATCAATATAGAAATACAGCATAGGCAGAAAGTGGGGAACGGAGTGTCTTAACACTAGGTTCTCTCTGCCTACCCTGCTGTGTGCGGGATACAGCGTGAAGCTGATTAACTATAGTAGGCTATAGTTAATGATGTTTAAGGGGAATCTCTTGAACTATGTTCCATACGTATATAAGAGTGTAATTATAACGCAACGGTTGTAGGCTAAATTTCCCACTTTTCGCCAAATTTTTGATGCATTCTGTTGACTGACGTATATTTACGCCTTGCTTTGCCTCGACCCCCACTCGACGGAATGATTATATTTTCATTTCCTTACTCTGGGAGATAAAACTCGGCGTTGACTCCACTCAACATATGATATCTCATAAAGAAGGTAAGAAATTCGCAAAGGACTGCCTTAGTACTGGGTTACCTTTGCTTATCCTGTAATACGAGAAGAGGACAACTTCTATTAATATATTGTATAAATAAATGTCAAACAAAAATACAACAGACTACTTAGCTTTGGATCAGCGAGTCAATTATATTATCGTTGTTACTGAACCATTGGTCCGTAAGTTATTTGTGATATAGTGCACTTACGCCAAGTTAACATGGCAGAAAATAATATTATAGAATATAAATATACGACATTTTTCTACATGTTTATATGTCACTGCGCCACGACGGTAAATAATTGAGGTATTTATTTGTCCTCTAATAGTTTTTGTGCCAACGAGCTACTTGCAAGAAATATACACTTTATAACTTAGAAAGTAACATTAAGACTTTAAAAAAGTTAGGTGTGAAGTAGTTTGTAAATAATTCAATGGGTTTTGGTTTGGAGCTTTTAAAGCGTACGGAGCTTTGCTTCGTGAGATGTGCTTGAGAAATATTAAGTAAATAACATATCTAACATTTCATTCTTGCTGTATTCTGTATTAAACCAGACGAAGGCTAACCTAGTGTGATACCACTCCGTTCCCCGTTTTCAGTTTTGTTGGGTTGGCGGAATTCAACACCGTGCTGTGTCTACTTAATAGAGCATTATTTATTCCCCCAAATGAGAATCGAACCCACAAGCGTTGCTTTACATTTAAAGGTTGTGCCGGTGGGAGAAAAAAAAAGAAAATAAATTTGTACTATACGTCAATTTTATTCACAGCCTCTCTTAAATAATTACTTTGTTATCATTTTAAATTATTCTCAGGCATAAGATATATTACACAGATAACAAATAGCCTCGATCGCTCTTTAGCCGTAATACTGGCGTAAAAAATGACGTCCATCTGTTGATCTCTAATGAATTTAAAAACGTAAGTTTTGCTATTTAAATAATTCGATTTTTTAAATATTGTGACTACCATTTGTGCATGAGTCATGACCAAAGACACATTCTAAGCGCCCGACGTACTTTGACCGCAGGTATAGTACCTTAAATCGCTATAGCTATATTATGACATCACGTTAAATATTGTATTAATATATGTAGCTCGAGGCCTTTCTCTTTAAATGTACTATATATATATATTCATAAGAACATTTTTATTACCACTAATAATTCGTCGTTAAATAGCATCAGAGACTGGACCGGTATCTAACCCGCTAGAGAATTCCATCTAGCTTTGGATAGAGTAGAGTTTGGGGAGCTAGCGCCCAACCTTAACGATTGAAGAAGAAACCCAAAAAAGAAGAAGGCTTCTAGTCGCCTTTTGCGTATAATGTTAAAAATATGATTGAATTATACAATGCAAGCAAGACACACGGCTTTCAGTTCCTCCACTCTCGCTCTCCGCTCCACCCCTCCATTCAAGTCAAATTCCGACAGGATGTGGAAAACCGAATGAATGAAACACTAGGTTCCCACTGGCTATCCCGCTATGCAGAAAAAGATGCAAAGCTAATTTTAAATAATAATTGTGATATAATATTTCCTACCTCAATACCACGTCACGTAAAACAAGAACTCAATTAAAATGAGCTGAACATAAACATGTAGTTGTAAAGCTATTGAACAAATAACGAGTACGAGTAGGTACAATGTTTATATAAAATTGTCATAAAGTAAGGAATGCAATATGGAATTATTAAATACATTTAATAATTCATAAGTTGTTGTGTTGTTGTATTTTGGACGCCATTTTGACGCATTCATCGCCGAATTATATCTAACGTAATCGCAGTGGTTGTAGGTTCAATCAAATCTTGCTCGTGGTGTGATAAAAATAAAAATTGAAAATTACTCTTTGATTATCTATTTCTTAGACTTTCCTTGAGGTCATCGTGGCGCTCGTTAATTTATCATGCCCCGATAACGAGGCAAAGCCTCCGCCATTCAACAGGCTATGCCTTTAAAAAAGAGGTGTCTTGCCTAACAACGTAACATTTCAAAAATAAGTGAAAAGTCCGAAAAGAATTTGTTTTAAACTAAATTGACGTAGGCAAAGGGAAAAGCCCAACCCAACCGATCTTAAGTGTTAAGACACTCCGTTTCCTACTTTCCGTCGAATTCTGGAGGCATTGTGTGTTAAGTGGCGGAATACAACGTCACGCTTTGCCTCGACACTAAAGCGAAAATATGGAAATATAAATTTTAAATAAATATCTCATCTCTCGAGTAGAGATCGAACCCACAACCAGCGTTTACAGGCACACTATGTGCCCCTGCGCCACGATTGGCCTTGAATTTAATGAAAATCAAATCAAAAATCAATCAATCAGCTTCAAGCTGTGTCCCGCAGATAGCAGGGTAGGGTGAGGGAACCTAATTTTAATTAAAATATCTTAATAATATTCTATACAAACACTCAGAATAACGATCAAAGTGACAATAGTAAAGAACGAAACGTCAGCGTCAGCGAATATTTACCGTTGCTCACGAATATTGCTTCAATCTTCATTTTCATTTCCTTCAGCGTTTTCTAAATATTCTGTTATATTCATACAAAAACAATCTAATCTATTCCTCTTGTATGAAAATCGCATTATTGTTTTTGAATAGAATAAACGATTTCCATTTCATCTTTTAAACCTTTCAGAGATATTGAAATTGAAATTTAAAATGAAAATAGAAAAATAACAAGAGATAAGAAGTGCATTAGGTATCAACGTGCTACGAAAGTTGCTGATGCTCGCAGTACTTAGATAGTTTTCGAATATGACTACGCTGTTGATCACGTATTCCATTTATATAGAAGTTTTTGTTTTTCATACATACACAATATACAAGTATCTTGGATTTTATAAAGAATATGAAGGCAGGTTTTATATGTCCTTTTTACAAGACACTAATTTATTCTATTGCCGATTTTGTACAAAAATAATGTATATTTTGTTCATAAATTTTAATTACTGGAGAACCGGTTGTTAAGTTGTAACAGCGATATTTAGAACCGAAAACTGATCCATTGAGCCAATATTATAGAACACATGTATATTGATTTTATTTTGACGCAGATGTTAATGAAAATGTCAGTTTTATCAGAATAATAACAAAAAAGAAACCATGTTTGAAAATAAACTTACTGTCACATCATACCCAAATTATAACAAAAATTTTACGTTAATTTTATAATATTTGTTATTATAAGTTATTCTAGCGTTCATCAAAAACAGTTTAGTAGTTATTGCGTGAAAGTAGAACAAACGTTCATCCTCACAAAAAATCACAATTATAATATTAGTATAATATTAAGCGGGGAGGAGGAGAAGAGGAGAGCTTTAATACTAGGCTCTCTCTGCCTACGCTGGGACTAACATGTGGGATACGGCGAGAAGCTGTTGGTGGCGTGACGGTAGCTTTTTTTGTTACATATTCATTCGACGATTCAAAAGCGCTTACAATAGTATATTTGTATAAATAATTTTGAATTAAAAGCTAAATATCTATGTGGATATCTTTCCCATTGTTCAAAAACGAATAGTACTGGAGCGTAAGTACAATAAGTAATTTATATAGCATATAATAACAGTCTTTCTCCATTCCATCCGTTTCCAGCCGCCGCCAAGTTTCGGATATGGCTTAATAAAGGATTTGCTCGCAACGGCCGAGGAGCTTACGACCAACTTAGTTTCTATGTCGATGTTAAAAGCTCGACATAATTGTTATTAAATATTAGCGTGCGTCGTACATAGGGTTTGCAATATTTGATATTCTTAGTATTCTTTTATGGAATTATTTATTGTAATAGATTTCAGAACATTTCGCGATTTTTTTTTATTTTAATAAATATATTGTATATGAATATTTATTTTTAGCTTTCACCCTGCATCCTGCATGTAACAAAGAAGGCAGAAGGAATCTAATGTTAGAGCACTTCGTTCTCCACTTTCCGCCCAATTTTTTAAACTTTGCTTGTTGTGTGGTGGCTCAACATCGCGATTTGATTTTTATCTCATAGAGAGGAAATGAAAATAATTCAATTCCCCGAGTGCGAATCGAACCCACACCAGTCGTGTTAACAGCCTGACGCTACCCTACTGCGCCACGACTGAAATCGATATTTACTCGTATAATATAAAAAATATTCGTATATTTATATGTACGCTATAAATGTGTTTATATCAAAGATGATTTATTATAACTATTTCTATCTTCATATCATTAATCAGACTATATTTATTTCAATACAACATTAATACTAATCAAGATAAATATGTTAGGTGATTAGTTATAACAGTGCTTTAGGTCTTGCTGATTGATACAGTAACTTTCATTTAGGCCAGTCGTGGCGCAAGGGCACAAGTACACAACTATAAAGACGACAGGTTGTGGGTTCGATTCTCATTAACGAGGCTATTTGGCACTGAATTCTAATATTCCATTACTCAAAACACAAAGTATGTTTTTATTAAAAAACCAAGGTCGGTCGTGTGTGAGTCGAATCTACCCCCCGAGAGTTTTGTACCAGTTTCATGACTTTAGGTCAAAATGTATAATATATAAATGTTGACAAATTTTAATTAGAATATAATGTTTGTAATGGTTTTTTATGTGATACAAAGTCAAATTCAAAATATTTTTTTATCATTTGGATAAAAAAATATTTTGAATTTGACACCTAGGCTTTAGTAAGCACATAGAAATTGAATACATAATACACGTAAAGCTACCACTACTCCATATGTCTTACATTTATTATTATGAATTACATTTTTTTTTGTTACTCCATTTTATTCCGCACCTTGTAAGAAAAAAAACTCTTATAAGATTTTATTGTCCGTCCGTCTGTTTGTCAAGAGCCTCTATATCAATAACGTTTGAAGATGTCGTGAAATTCCCACCAGATATTTAAATATACGGTCCCTTAATTTCCTGAATAAATCGTATTTCTATATTTTAAAAACAGCATATCTTTTTTCTGTTTATATCGCAAAAAATGCATATTTTGACACTATAAACTGGTTGACTTAGAATCATGAAATTTGGCAGCTAGCATTACACGTAGTACTAGGTCAGGAAAATATCTGAAAACTATACATTTGTGGGCAAATCCTACAAAATAATAGCTTTAAAAGGGCGTAAAATTTGTTATTAAAGCCGCTTCGATTCAAGTGAGGTATCAGATGAAGTAGCTCTGAAGTAGCTAGAAGTATCTTAAAAGCTTTGATTACACTGAGAAATCATTTGATATTAATGTTAGCTCGATAACTCTACACAATCTTAAAAAAAATGATCTTGTCAGACACACAGATAGTCGGAAAGAAAGACAGATAAACAGACAACAAATTTTATGAGGATCCTGTTTTTTCTATTATATTAAGGTACGAAACCCTAAAAATTAAAAATGGAGTTATTTCTATCGTAAAACAAAAGTTTATTGTTATAAAAAAAATTACATACGTACACAGATTATATATTTATATTTCCTAGAGTTAAAAGCAAACAAAATGTGAAGGAATAAGTGTGGAGAACTAAACCTCCTGTCCTGTCAGGTGGTCAGCGCGCTGAGAGGCGACATTGCTCCGAAACAGATATGCGCCGTGAGGTGTACAAATGTATGTTGTGACTAATGTTTTTATAGTTATAGGACATTATATATTTTTATTTGTTTCTTATTTTATTTTTTGCATCATTATTTGTAATTGATTAGAAGAGGAGCTTGGACAGTATCAATGTGCAAAGGGGTCCCTTAAACCTATACCTGGGTCGTAAGTCTTAGGCTGCGAATTCTGCAATATAATAAGCACGGTGTAACCATGGAATGTTTAGTAGCTTTTCCTTTTTACAATATTGAATGTAGAGTCGTTTCAATAAAAAATTGGATCTTAAAAATAATGAAATTGAAATACAATTATATGAAAAAGAAAATAATAATATTCTGGACCATTCCACAAACACTAGTAACATGGTCTTCCCTAAGAGCTCGCAATAAATGCTCCGTCTGAAGCTCCTTTCAGTGACTGCTTGAAATCACGTAGAAAATGTTTTAAATGAAATATTTTTAGCTATGAAATAACGCTCTTTACTTACTATTTGTACTTGGAGTGAAAGTAATGTGATATACGAAAATAAATAATAAAAACCATCTGCAGTTGGACTTGCAGTTTAAATGAAATCAAGTTTTTTTTACTTTTAACTTTAACAAATAATCTAGAAAAAAATCGGTGGAAAGTGGGGAACGGAGTGTCTGCACTAGGTTCCCTCTGTTTATCCTGCTATGTGCGGGATACAGCGTGAATTTGATTTATTTTTATTTATTCTCTATATCTAGAAAAACTTTACTATATATTAGTACAAGATTTTATCTGTGGCGCGGTGTAATGTAAGTAACTAATGGCCTGAAAAGACTATGACAGAAACTCCGACATAAGCGTCAGACATGTCTGAGTAGTGTCGCTTGTGAGTGTACGGGAATAGTGTCCGAGCTGTTCACACTCGAAGTAGTGATAATGTAATACATTTATTGTGCACTGTGCGATGTAAATGTCAAACCTATTCGAAAACTTGGCCTACTTGGACACCACGTGTTCACAGAGCGGCTGATGCGACACTCATTATTGTGTCACAGTAAATTTTGCAATTATAGATACTCGTGTTCATATAAAAACTCTAATAAACGATGTTTATACTGAGTGTGCCATGTATAATGCCATAGTGTATATGACATAGCATATACCACAGCACAAACAGATTTTTGTCTTAGCACTAGGTTCCCTCTACCTACACTGTTGGGTGCAGAAAACAGTGTGAAGCTGATAAATCAAAAAGATTTTCTTGAGATTAGGGCGTCCAATCAGGCAAAAATTTCGGCTGTATTAGATAAGTATAGATATATATGTATGTATGATGAAATAACATAATTGTGTATTATTTAGTGAAATTTATTTTAGTACTGAGCGTTTGTATTCAATATATGTATGTTTTACTTTGAAATCATCTCTGAAAATAAACCAAAACAAAGTCTCAAGTAGTGGTTAGTAATAAAACAAAATTATCTAAAGTTCACAAAATTTTGATATAATTTATTTAATTTGTCAGAAAATTCAACAGAACTGAGGAAGGATAACTGAACAAACTACTCGTAAAGAAGTTATAAAGTTTGAGTGCAGCTTACAAAGACACACTGAAGCTTGTTTTAGAACTTAGTAATTAATGCTGTAGTATAATTGAATTTAATTAAGTGAAGTAGCCACAACGTACTTCATCATCTTATTCCTCCTGGCTAATGCCAGGATCCCGGCGTTTGTTACCAGGGTCTGCCTTCTTGCTAAATCTACTCCACTTTGCTTGGTTTTTAACGTCCTGGGTGGTTAGAACATTGGCTCTCATATCCTGCATCACGACATCCAACCAGCGCTTCCTTGGGCGTCCGGGAGGTCTAGCTCCAGGGACAGACATAGCAAGGCACTTCCATCTGACATAGTTCCTAGGCCGACGCGCAACGTAACCATACCATCTCAGGCAACGCTCTTGAAGCTTATCCGCTACGTCAATTTTTAATTTAAATTCAAAGTTATGATCCTTAGCTTTTCCAGTTTTACCATTTATTATGTTCTACGTCATTTTTATTTTGTCAGTAGAATTGTTAATTTTATTTTTAATATGTAAAGTTTTGCCATGGAACATATCTTTTTAAACAATTTAGAATAGATCCTAAAATAATAATTGTACGATTTACAATGATTATATGTCACTATAAAGTTCATATAACCTTTGTCTACTCTTATGAATTCCCACAGTCGCCCAATCATTGACAAGAAGCTTCTGTAATTGAAGATTTAAAAGTAAATATAGCGTTAAAGTCACTTATGTTTATTTTTATTTTACGTTTTTTATCACGTTTCTAAGAAAGAAATCAGCTAGTAAAAAAATGTTACCTGTTGTCCCCTTTTATCCTCCTCCTATTTTAAAAGATATTAAGTATTAGGCGACGGAACCCGCATCGAGTTTTGTTTAACCAAAACGATAAAACGAAACCATTTTAAATAATCACATTTCTATATTAAAGATTCGTACTTACAACTATCAATTTTACAATGAAACACTCCTCAACTGCGCCAACGGCGTTAACAATGTACAAGTACCTTATAAAAGCGTGTACATCATAAAACATCATATCTATATACGACTAGAAGATAATACCAAATATGGGCAATAAAAAATATATCAAAACGCATAACGCAGTCGATCTATTTCACTCCTCATATATTAGAGCTTTTATCTTTTTATTGCGCGCGTTACGAGGTTGATACCAATCAGACCAACATTCGTGGCGGCTTAAAGCGGGATTTGGAAACATATTTTTATAGAAAATCCAGTTATTGCTAGTTTTATAAGCCATAAGAAAATAATGGCTGTACTCTTAAAATTCATCTTTAATATCTAGTGTTTGATAGTATATTAGATAGTCTTATATTTTTTTGACTTGATAACGTTCTATATGGCATGTTCAGATGCGCGAGCAGCTCGGCAAGCGGTCCGGCGTGCATCTCGTGCATTTGTCTTGACTCCATCAAATGAGATCTATAATAATGAGTATGAAAATATGTCAAATATATTACAGATTTACATTATTTAATATTGTATTTTTCGAGTAAAAATATTTTAGTACGGATTTATTGCTCGACCCTGAATGAATGACGTTTCAATTCGAGATTTCGATAAATATTGTGTGACTATTTGCTATGTCGGAGTGGTTTCAGGGCTCGAACATTAAGCATAAAAAATGTCGATACTTGGGAGAGGTTGTGTCAAGCTCAACACTCCATTAGAAGAAGTAAAAATATTGTTTTTTGTTTAATAAAAACAAAATATAAGCCTAGGCCGGGTGATATGGTAGACATAAGGCTATGAAAGTGGTTCATAGAAATCTATTCTAATGTTGTAAAGCTGAAGAATTTGTTTGGTTAAGCGCACTAGTCTTATAAGAAAAATATAACTAGAAATTATTTTTTTTTGTATTTTTTATTGTCTTAATCGAGGAAGCTTGTACTATTTTACGTTAATTGTCGCGATGTGACCTACTATACCTTCGGCATCAGAGTTAGTTCGCACACTTAGCCACGTGTGCCCAGCACAACTCAATTTCTTTTCTATTTAATCATAATATGAACGAAGCCGCATTGAAAAGCTAGTTATCAATATAAAGCCAATTTTCAAATAAAATTTCCATGAATAAAAGAATGAATTAAAAATAATAAAAGAAACTAAATTTTCGCCGAAACATTAAGCCTATACAAAAAATGTAAAGATTTTGCCTATAATGAAGAAGCGGGCGAAGCGAAGTTTTCAGCCGAAATCAAAGTCAATATAAAAGTTTGTTCGTATTCATTCTCGCGTGTAATTTATTCTTGTTAGAATATAATAATAGCTAATTGAGACGCGGTTGTTAACACTCCTATTGAATATTTTATAGATAACTTTGTTCGGGCTGTGAAAAAAATTGGCTTGACTTATATAAAATTTGAGAAACATTATCTTAAATATATTTTTTTATATTTAACTTTTTTTTCTATAGCTTCACGTTTTTATTCTAAAAAACAGAGTACACAGACGGAACCTGTTAAGACCACCACTTGTTGAGTAGCGGAGCTGAACGCCACTTTGTTTTTGAAACTAGGAGAAAGTAATTTAAATATCTTTGCCCACGTTCTCCCACTGCGCTACGACAGCTGCATAGTAATCATAACATTTTTTAAATATATGCTAACTTCGCCCCTTTGCCCTTGTGTAATAATAAAAAAATAATAATCAAAAATAAATAAAAGTATTAGAAGGAAAACGATATTTTTTAAGATTCCCTATCTTTTATGGAAAAAAAAGCCCTTATAAGATCACTTTGTTGTCTGTCCGTCTGTCTGTCTCTCTGTCTATCGATTGGAGAGATCGAGTTAAAATTCAAACCATATACTTACATATACGGTCCCATAATTTCTTGAAAAAATCGTATTTCTATATTTATTTTAAGAAAAATATGTCCGTTTATATTACAAAAAATGGGTATATCACACAACACACACAATTCTTCGGTTTTTGAATTACATAATTGATAAGAAAATAAAAACCTCACCTCCATTTCCAAGCTCTGGTAACGAGGCGAAGCGAGTGCACATCTGCTGAATTCTTTTTTTTTCCCCACTTTTCGCTGAATCCTTTAGGACCATTTGTTACCAGAGCGAGGAAATGAAAATATTTGATTTCCTCGAGCGGAAATCGAACCCACAACCTGTCACGTTAACAGTTCCACGCTTGTGTTCCTGCGACGTGGCCTCAAGCTGACAGTTATTTCAATTGTAATATTTTAGCGTTCTACAACTAGTAGTCTAAGATTATTTTGCGAAGAACTCGGGGCATATGAAATTTAAAACACTATACATACATCATACTGTCAGCCAGGATGTTAGGTGATGTTACATTGTGATACTATGAATGGCTTAACATTTATTATGAGACTGTCAGAGCAGAGCGAGGGTCAGGCCAAAGTACATGTAAATTTTCTACTACTTTCCTAGTCTAGTCATTATAAGTCGGTTTCCACCGATGTACGCTTAAACGTTTTAAACTACTCATTGGACAGATTTTGATTAAGATGAAGATTTATTTGTAATTAAACATACATGTTATGTTTAATTAAATGAGGTCAGTCCGGCACAATGTGTGAAAAGATTATCGTAAATTATAATCCATGCCTTCCTTTCCCGTTAAATTGACTATTCAATTTACCAATAGTACCGGAGATCATTCAAACGAACACTTTGCTTTATATGATTACGTATGAAGTATAAATTTAAAATTATGAAATAAATTTGAAATTTAATTTGTTGTTTCCTTTTAAAATTAAGAGTACATTCAAATCGAGTAACTTTTTTGTATCGCTGTAAAGTGGTAGCTAACTTCATTATGGAGCGATCACCGCCCGCTTTGACTGAACAAAACTCACTTATGCACTTTGATTGTAGGGCTCTGACTGTGACGAACTGGACATATTGAAATATGACACTTATAGACGGTATAATTTCCCTTAAAAATTAAATATATAAAAAAATATTAACTTTTAATATATATTTTTTAGCTATACGCTATATTTGACATAAAGCGAAGTAGGCAGAAAGAACCTCTTGTTGAGACTCCGTTCTCTGTTCTCCATTTGTATTTGAGACGCTGCGCCTAGTAATAGTAATAGAATTTTATCTTCTAGTGTAGATAAATGATAAGTAATTCGTTGCCCCGAGTGAGGTCAAATCTAAAATAATTTTCTTATTATTTTATATTTAAAATAAATAAATTTTATTACTCAATGTATATGAATATTTATATACAATTGTAAAAAGCGTATCTTAGCTTTTATACCTTTCACTGAACTCTTAGATGAGCTTAAACTTTGATTTTCTAGAGTTATATTTGTTGTTTCGGGTAATTTAATGTTCGTTAGCTTTGGGCAGTATTGACGTAGTCCATAATAAGGCAAACCCCTAGTGGCTTCAAGTATACTGTTTTCATCCAATTCACTTAGAACAGGAACAAAAACAACCTGAGAACGTCCCGAATTGCTTTCAGTAGCAAAATTTATTCTTAACATTTCCTGATTGTTTTTTGAACAGTGCAGTGTTTAATTGCGGAAAATGTTATTACCTATTTTGATTTATTACTATTTTATTTTAAGATAACCTTAATATGCTAAAGCATATTTAAAAGGGGCCCCTTAAATCTTGGGTCACTGTTCTGAGCTCCTAATCCTGCATCGCGATGGGTTTTGACACGCCGAATCAATGAATTTTTAAGTAGTTCCCTTAAGTTCTGGTCAAGTGCGTGTTGGTCTGATTATGGTTTCCCGATTGTAGGTCGGGAAGTCGGGAGTCGGGAGTTTTTCTCTTGTATAACTATACTTGGCAAATTTCACATTTGTAAGTCCACAGAAAGTACCCTATAAGTTTTGATTTATCCTAACCTATACAATTTAAAAATTGAAGCTGCTTCACGTTGTGTCTGTTCAGCAGAGTAGACAGAGGCAATCTAGAGTTAAGACACTCTATCTCCTACGCACCACCTAATTATTGAACCAGCGAGTGTGCTGAGTGGTGTACTGAACGCTCCGTGTGTATAAAAATATATAGATATTTTTTAAGTACTAAATCAGCTTCACGCTGTATCCCGCACACAGCAGGGTAGGCAGAGGGAAACTAGTGTTAAGACACACTTTCTGCCGAATTCTAGAGGCATTGTGTGTTAAGTGGCAGAACTCAACGCCGCGCTTTGCCTTGACACCAGAGCGAAGAAATGGAAATATAAATTTAAGTAAAAATTTTATCTCCGCGAATGGGGATCGAACCCACACCCAGTCGATTTACAGTCACACTTTGTGCCGC
Organism: Heliconius erato x Heliconius himera; assembly: GCA_013421005.1. Lineage (NCBI taxonomy): Eukaryota > Metazoa > Arthropoda > Insecta > Lepidoptera > Nymphalidae > Heliconius > Heliconius erato x Heliconius himera. The sequence continues at coordinate 51,183 of JAATLQ010038069.1, read as the reverse complement.
CGCGCCACAACTGGCCTCAATTTTAAGTATCTACTAATTTGATTAATTTTGGTTGGTTTCGTACATTTAAATGCTATTTGCAATTTATTTCGAGTGTGGTGTGAAATCAACTAATAAATGTAAATTGTGTTGCCAATTATCGGCCGCACTGCGACCAATGAATATTTATTGCTTGACAAACGGATAACGTGTTTGGTGCGTGGATTGTTGATCGGATGGACGATTTGGATACATATTGTATATTTTTTATTTTTTTCGATTCACGCATTTGTTTTTGAACAACAACCTAGAATTGGAATACATAATGAACTTCTCCACTTTCTTCTCAGAGCTCCCGATTCAAGATATTGTGGGTGACTGAATTCAACGCCGCGCTTAGTGCTACCAGATAAGGTAAGTTAATACAATTCGTTACTTTAAGAAGGGATTGAAACTTCCACCAACTCGTTACAACGTCATCATTATCAATCCGACGCTTCATCATTACACATTTTCATCGAAAATCTCGCGTTTCGATACAATTTACTATCAATTTTGCTACTAAAAATATACAACAGCAAAAAATATGCTTTCAATAATGTTGAGGTACAGGTGCCACTTGTAAATGCAATACAAAATGATTAGGTACATTATACCTATAATAACATCATATATTACAAGCTTTTTATATCGTAAAATTCTTCAGACACCTGTTGCCTCAAATAAAAAGATACTCAAGTTAGAACGTATTTTATGTTTTTAAATAAATACATTTTATTTCACGTTGTAAAACATTTAGTAGTTATAGTCTTGCCTAGTTAACGGATCGTACAAATGAAAATATAGAATATTTAATTTCTCCGAGTTGAAATCGAATCCACAACCGACATGCTTACAGGTCTCGATAAAAAAGAACGAATCAACGCCAATCTCCAAGATCAAGTAATATGGAGAAGAAAGAAAGGGGAAATCGATCCTACCACCACAGGAAATAAAATAGTCTTCTATTTCCAGCGCACACAATACATAATTAACAAACAACACAAGCTAAATCACGGTAACAAAGGTTATACTAGTTATTACAAATCAAATGCTTTTCTCAAGCAGGTATCGAATCTACATAACTAAAACAACGTGCAACGTGGCACAGCGTTTGTAAATGCGACGATTGTGGACTCGATTCCCGTTCGAGGGAAAGAAAAGATAATAATTTTCTCGTTCTAGTAACAAGACAAAGCGAGGCGTTAAGTACAGCCACTCAAGATATAATGTATCTCTACACAAAGTTCTTTCGACCTACCTTTTTATATATGGGATACAGCGTGAAGCTAAAATAATAACAAAGTTCACATGTCAACGCTCTAATTACTGCTGAAATATGCCACATGCGTATAGCTTATGAGAATCACTCTTCCCAGAATTACGTAAATCTTAACAAAAACCAGCAAAATTTACAAATTTTGGGAAAATTCCTAGAACAGATCACATTCGTTTTATAACATTAACGACGTTAAACTTAAATGAACTCGTATACCGTGATTCTGATTATATGACTCAAATAAAACGGGGATCAGCCGAGGGCTTGATACAATAATTAAACTTCCGCTGTTTTACTTTTATGGTTACGTTATTTTTCCATTCTTTATTTCCGATTCAATTATCCAATTTGTAACGATGAGACAAGATGGCATTTATGTAACTGAAATTAAGTAATTTGTAAAAACATAGAATTTTTTGAGAGTTGAATTATAGATATTACATATATTTTTTATTTGTCTTAGATTAAATACCAACGTGTTTGCTTCGTTATCAGACGCAACAAATAATGCCTCCGGGATTAGATAGAAAGTGAAAAAAGAAAGTATTTTAATGGGAAATACTTCCCTTTCCCACTTTCTACAGTAGCGCAACGACTAATAAATAAGATTGTCGTGGACTCTATTCCTCCCTAGAGAGAGAAAAAAAAAACCTCGCTCTAGTAACAAGACAAAGCAAGGATTAAGTTCTGTCCGTGAACATGTAAAGTACCTGGGAAACAGAGTGTCTTAACACTAGGTTTTCAGATTCCCTCTGCCTACTCTATTAAAAATAATGTATTTTAATATAAACATTCATAATTTGAAACCACTGTTATCCTGTATTCAAGCAGGCAGTCGTAAGTTATTCCCACCTTATTGTGTAAAGAAAAATCAACTCTTATAAGAGATATAGTACTTTTATACGCTTAATATTCTCGTCTTGTTTATTTCCTGCGGCAAGAAGGCAGTAGGCCAAACTTACCTGAAAACAACGAAATCCCTAAGCCGATTTACATTGGTTATTCAAGTGAGACATCGACACCTCAACTTAGAGTAAGCTTTGCTAGACTGGAGGTCTCCAGTAAATGAAATTATGAAATATTATGTTTTGTATAAAATGTCTTTATATTTGTAGTAAAATTATAAAAATCAAATATTTATTTAAACTGTGAAAGTTATGTCATTGTTTTATTATTATCTTAAAAAAATATTACATCATTATTTCATTAATAATTTATTTAAATGCCAACAAGGCATTATGTCCTTAGAGGTAAATTTCACAAGCATATTTTGAAAAACAGAACCTTTGTTGGTGTGGTTGCAAGCGACGTGTTATTTATTTAATATTGAACTTGGGCCTTAATCTCTGAAATTAATAAAAAATCTCGTTAACCTATCAATAGCCATTTGAGCCTTTTGATTTCAGGCTTTAATAAATGTGCCAAGTTTTTTTTGTAACTTAACAATTTTGTTTACAATGAGATATGAAGGGGTCAAAGTATCTCGCAACGTTTCGTGTAATGTAAACACAGCGCGTTCCATTTGTGACTTGGCTGGAAGCGCTGCCGCGTGTCAAAACTTAACGTAATTTTAAAAAACTTAAAAATAATAAAAATATATATATTACCTTTAAAAATATCGATTGATCTAGATTCTAGTATAATATCATAAAAGCTTAACGCTATACGCATATATACATATGTATAATATAATATGTGCTCAAGTCGTAAAGATGACCGCACACTTTACGACACATTAAAATTAACTTCCAACAGGGATTCGTACTCAGTCCCTCGCGGAAAGCGTCATATAAATGAGTTATTATATTTTTATATATACCATTAAAACCTAAATGGATTTAGCTTTGTAATATATTTTATATAAATATTTATGTATGTACATGTATTATCGACAGTGCATTTTTGTGTCAGTGTAATACGGTTTAATTTTTTTATCGTTATTTTCTTAGTTTTGGGTTTTTAACTTTACTCCGTATATCACATATAATAAGCAGAGGAATCTGTTTCCCACGCATTGTCCAATTTTTGAGATATTATTTATTGAATGGTGGAGCCCAACACCGCGCTTTGTCATGCTACCAGAGCGAAGAAAAAAAAATATTAATTAATTATTTTGTTCCCAGTGGGAATGGAACACATAACCATCACGTTTACATAACACAATCCCCTACCCCTTCTCTCCAATTGCTTTTAAAACTACATTAAATCATAGAGCTGTATTACTGAATATACGAGAAATCGTAATAATGAGATTCGACTAATTATATAAATAAATATATGTTATTGACCTTACAAGTACAAATACAAGTATTTTTGGGTAAACAAACTCTAAGTATCATTGACTTGGTAATAAGCCTGCCTTTCTTTACTTTTTCAAGATTGCGAGCTCCAATTTTCCACTTCGGTCGCTATCAGATAAGGGAAAAAATAATAACAGTCTTATATAAGTGAAAAATGGCAGTCCCAATAACGATTAAAATTTAACATTAAACATGTTTTGTTTTGTTTTTTTAGCTTCACGCTACATCCTGCATACAGAGTAGGACCCGTATATAAGAAAGTTTTAGAGACATTTCGAAAGTGAGGACTTTCCGCTAAATTACAAGATATTGCATATTGAGTGACGGAAGGAACTCAATGTCCAGATTTGTCTCGTTACCAGAGAGAAAAAAACGTAAATAATTAATTACCTCAATCGGGAATCCAACCCACAACACGTCACTGTGGAAAATTTAAATTAATGTACAAAAATTATATACAAATAAGCAATGGCTTGGGCATAACCAAGGGAGGCAAATCAAATGAAGGAAACTAAAATAGTATTTATATATTGTTCTCAGAATGCTACAGTTTAAAGCTAGTGGTAGCTGTTGAAAACTGCTGTAGTTCATATAAACATTTATTTTAGTAGAAACCTTTGAATAGTTTTGATTTGTGAGCAGTCACTCAATGTCAACATATTATTGGCATTCCGTCGCGAGCACACCATGATTAGACGGTACAAAAAATATTGCAAGAATATTAGAAAATATATATATACGTATCATATTCATAGAGGGTTGGCCGTGGCGCAGGGGCACAAGCGTGTGACTGTAAACGCGACAGGTTGTGGGTTCGATTCCCACTCGAGAAAATTAAATATTTAATTTCTCTCTCTGGTAACGAGGCAAAGCGCGAGTGAGTTTCGCCACTCAACACGCCATGCCTCAAGAATTCGGCGGAAAGTGTGGAAGTGTCCTTATTTAAACGGTTTCTTAATAATAAGTTCCCAGGTTCCATCTAACCTGCTGTCTAAAATAAAAAAAATAGTGTCATATAAAGATGTCGTACTTTATTAACCTTCCAATCGCAGTTTTGGTAGCGCGCGTGTAAATAAAAAATATTGGTAAAATATATTGATGTTAATGTTTAAGTTATTTTTGGCAACTGCGCACACCTCGACGAGTTTCAAATTAAGTCATTTATATTCGATGTTATATTATAGTGATCACGATTCTGGCTTTCGATGCGACGTCGTAACTCAATACTATATCAACTTCGATCATGTGTAAGCACAAACTTAGAATTTTCTATGAAATTATTGAAGTAGAATAGTAATTCAATATTTTTTTAGCTTCACGCTGTATCCCGCATATAGCAGGATAGGCAAAGGAACTTTGTTTTAAGCGTCCCGTTTAACACTCGCCGCAGATTTTTGCTTTCTATTATTCTTTTTGTGTCCCTCTATCCATTACAATTAAAATTACAAAATGTACAGACAAAATATTTTTACTGTTTTATTATATATAGAGATGACTGTATTTCAAAAGATTTATTAACTCTAAATAGTAGATTTTAAGAATTGTACAATTTTTTACTAGAAACATTACCCTTTAATTACAGGGAACTATTGGTTTAAAAAAAAATAATTTGTGGATTCTTTCGCTATAAAAATCGCGTGAACATTTAAAAAAGTTTCTGTTATATGACATTTATTGAATTATACAATTGTAATGTCTATTTCTTACAGAGTTCAATATAAAAACGTGTTACATTAAAAAAACAAAGTAAAAATAAAAACCTAAAATCAACGTTTCTTTAGACCAACAACAACATGCAAGTATCTAATAACTAAAACTACTACAGTAGGTAGTTAGGTACCGTAATTATACACATCTTATTAAGCCACACTCCATAGCACGTGATATTCTAAAACTATCCAGACGCAGAACATTACTTGGCTGATAATAGCTTGGGGGCTCCCAAATTGGACCAACTTACCTTATTGAAGCTGCAATTGGGTAAATATCTTTGTAAATTATATTCGTAATTATACATACATAAATGTGAATGTTTTTCTTTATTATTTACGCTCTATCTCGAATATAGCAGGGCAGACAGAGGCAATTTAGAGCTGAAATACTCCGTTCTCCACGCAACGCTTAATTTCAGATACTTTGCATGTTGAGTGGTGGAACTCAACGCCGCACTTTTTTTTGTTATTAGAGGGGGGCAATAATTAATTTCACCGAGTGTCAATTTAGTTATGAAAATTGTCGTAATGTTTACTACACTTTACATTTTTACAAATTTTTTGTGAGATTTTTTTTTAAATATTTTTAAGCGATTTTTTATTATTAGTAAGGGGTAGGTTAGATTTTATCTAAGATGTACAAAAACCACCTCGTCCCCTGTCCTACTTTCATGGTTAGGCAAGTTTATAATGGTAAACACGGAGAAGGGAATAATCTTCCACTCTCTTCATCTCTTCTTCTAAACATGTACAATGTGAGAAATACGTGGGGACCAACATAATATGTATTCGCAAAACTTAATTAACTCTAATGTTGGAAGCTCACTTAAAGCTTCGGGAGGACGTGCCGAGTATGCAATAATAGGTCCTCCAAATTACATTTACGATTATTCCGTGTAAAATTATCAGATAAATGTACTTAATAAAGTAAAAAATAATATATTTTTTTTTATTTTTTTAGGTTCACGCAGGATTCTGCACATAGCAAGGTAGGCAGAGGGAACCTCGAAACCTAGTATTAAGATACTCCGTTTCCATTAAGACACTTCCGTTAACCACGTTAATAAATGTATATAGCCGAAATAGTTTGGCTTAGCTTAGCTTATTTAATAGATTTATTTTAAAGTGCACAAGATGGCCTTTCGATGTAAAAAAAATATATAAGTGTTTTCTTTAATAAAAAAAAGAAACAGCTTTAACAGTTATTAAATTATGCTAATTATTAATTGACGGACAACACATCACAAAACAATGGACAGGCCCTCCAACATGTAGACCAAGGAACTGGTCAAGACTGCGTGCAATCGATGCATGTAGGCAGCAGGGGATCGATAATCTTGGAGAGCTTTGAGGGAGGCCTATCTCCTATAGTGGGCGTCAAATGATGATGATGAAATAAAAGCGACGATGGTACAACGTCGACCGTAAGTACCGGCGGTCGCGGGTTCGATTTCCGTTTGGGCGAATACAAACAGACAAAGCGTAGTATTAAATTCCTCCATTTAATACGCAATGTCTCGAAAAATTGGCGGTGTGTTGTTTAAACATTAGGTTTCCTCTGCCTACCTAAATGTGGGATATAGCGTGAAATAAAAAAAAAATAGACGATTCTAACATTTTTTTGTATAGAATACAGTGATGTATAAAGCAGGTTACAATGTAGTACAGTAAAGTACAGCAGAGTAAAAGTAAATGTAGTCGAACGACGACGAGGACTGTTTATGTGTACAAAAACGGATACTGCTCTCTCTTGTGGGCGTCGGACACGCGACGATTCACTTTATACCAAATTATAATATAAGAGGTTAATGTATTTAAAACACGTAAATATTATGTGTTTGTATATACTTTTTATACGTTTCCCGCTTTATGTCGCATGGTCATTATAGTCACACTTGTGTGTCCCTGCGCCACAACTGGCCTCTTATAACGTGATATAATTTATATGATTTAAATTTTTCGCGAGATTTACTTGAGTACTTTAATCTAGAGATAAGCTCGATAAAAGCTAGTTTTCAAAAAAATATAGGTGTATATATAATATTTTTTAGTTTTCCTCTACCCCAAAATCCAAAAATAACTATTTTGCTTAAAATTATAACCTACTCTTATAAATTTGAATTTTTCGTTTAATTATGAAAGTGCATTTCCGAGGAACATGATAAAACAGTATCTTGTACATCTCTCGTGTTCGTTGCATGAAGCAAATTATGGCATTTTTTAAATCCTTTTACCTCTTTATTAATCTGCTGCATATATAGTAGAGAAAGCTCCTGGGAACTCTATGCTAGAAATTAGGTTATATTTATTTGAAAATTATATATTTTTTAATTACAGTTTTTCTTGGTGCACAGTTTCTGTTCATATGGACGGATATTCCATATGAACAGATAATGTAATATTATTTGATTGGTAATAGGATGTATATTCATAGTTTTTTTTTAAAAAAGAAGGGTAAAATAACTACACAGAAAAAGCTATCAACGCACTTTAGGGAATTGCAGTTCAAGAGCTGTTCATATATATATATATATATATTTAATTACAGCTTTGGGCTTTATTCTACAAAAACTAGTGGAGGCGGAGAGAATCAAGAGTCAAGGAGTAGGATGTCTGATTAAGAATTTATTAAATAAATTAAATTAGCTTCACGCTGTATCCCGCACACAGCAGGGTAGGCAGAGGGAACCTAGTGTTAAGACACTCCGTTCCCCACTTTCTGCCGAATTCTGGAGGCATTGCGTGTTGAGTGGCAGAACTCAACGCCACGCTTAACCTCGACACCAGAGCGAAGAAATGGAAATATAAATTTAAGTAAATATTTCATCTCCTCGAGTGGGGATCGAACCCACAACCAGTCGGTTTTGCAGTCACACCTCGTGCCGCTGCGCCACGACCGGCCTCCGAATATTTATTAAGAATTTATTACTTTTAATAATTATCATTTAGATTTGAGGCTAGTTGTGGTTCAGGGGCACAAGCGTGCGATTGTCGACTGGACAGATTGTGGCTTCGATTCCCACCCGAGGAAATGTATTATTTAATATTTTCATTTCTTCGCTCTGGTAACATCGAAAAGCGCAGCTTTGAGTTCCGCCACTCAACACACAATACTCCCAGAATTCGGCGAAAAGTGAGGATCTTAACACAAGGTTCCCAGGTTCGCTTTGCCTCTACTATGTGCGGAATACAGCGTGAAGTAAAAACACTTATAGTTATTTCATCTCCTGAAACTTGACAGTAGGCAACATAGTGGTAGTCAAGTGTTGAAACTGTTGCAGAACTGTCTTCTGAGCAAAGTGTCGCCGCCCGCAATTATAGGCGATGCCGTCAAGCATTTTTTACATGTACAACAGTATATTTAGTAAATTTAAAAATTAAAACAAAAGAGATTTTTCCAAAAATGAAGAAGTTATATTTTTAAACAAAATAATAAAAGTATCGTTGTAAAATATAACTCCATTTGTCAGGAATGATCTACACAGACATAAACCTATCAAAGTGATAACGCCACACACGCCTCATTCACGAAATCGAGTCGTAGGTAACGGCGGCGATGTTGAATTGTGTAAAATAAAACGAGAGATATCTCTTCCTTGTTCAAGTATGTTTTTTGAGAATGAAAATTGGCAAATCGGCAACGTTTAGAAATATTTTTGTAGTAGTAGGTTACATTATTGGTATCTATTCCTAACTGCGTTGCACGAAATACAACATGGATAAATACGTCTACGTCTAAATACGTCTACGTATACGTCTATGTCTAAACTGTTGAGGCATCTTGATTAATTTCTTTAAGTATGGTTTTGAAATATTTTACCCCATATACTGCTCCCGTAAAAGGAGTGCAGACGCTTCCACCCCGTATATTTATTAATATTTAAGTAATATATGAAGGATCCAGAATTCAGAATATAAACAATTAAAGCTCCAAAAAGATTATTTAAATTAAAATTTTAATAACAATTGACCCACGAAGCGTCGTCGTGTCTCCATTATGCCTCGTCCATCTTGTTGCTTCCTTTATTATATTAATCTAACCGTGTCATCCATCTCTTTCACTCTAATATATTCTATTTTACACAAGGTTTGAATTTGAATTTTTTGCATTGTGGCGCAGGGGCACAAGCGTGCGACTGTAAACACGACGATATTGGATTCCCACTCGAGGGAAAGAAATATTTATTATTTTCATATCCTCGTTCTGGTAAAGAGGCAAAGCGTAGCCCAAGAAATTGGCGGATAGCGGGGAGCGGAAGTGTTTTAATATCGAACGGAGTATCTTGATACCTACTAAGCTTCCAGGTTCCCTCTGCCCTAAAATGTACGACATACAGCTTGAAATTAACAAAAAATAATGCAAGAAAACCTATCTAAAGGTAAAGTCAGAGCTTTTTGAGTCCAATTCGTTGTCACTTAATAATGATTGATGAATAAATTTTAAAATAAGATAGTAATAATCTATTACCTATACTGTTAACACTAACTTCTACACTACTTAAACTTAAAGAAGGAAAAGATAAGGCCCTTATTATTTTGTATTTTTTAATTTTAAATTATTACACGATAGAATACCAGCGAAATCTCTCTATAGTTTGCGAAAAGTTGTCGGCCTGTTCAAAACTATCATCAACGCCATATATGCAACAGCCTCGCATATCCGCACGGAGAATCCACGTAATCTTTACCAGTTTTTTCTATATTTTCTGTATTAATATTTTAGTATAATATGAATCAAATTTAATAATAGTAACTATAAACACCGACAAAATGCGAATGAAAAAAAAAATAAAAAAGACTATAAACCAATACCTATATAACAAATGATTCTTATTTAGACGAGTGCTTTTTGTTGTTTTCTTTATCCAGCTATATATTTTATAGCTCTCTCAATTCTTCCTTGTTCTTTATTATCTTAAAGAGTTCTTATTATATTTTTAAAGCATTTTTTATAGGTACTTTCTGAAGAGGGTATGATAGTTGTGGGTTCGATGTCCACTCGGGTGTATGATTATATTTAAATTATTTTCGTTTCCTGCTCTAATAGACAGCTCAATTCAACACGCATTATTTTAAAAGTTAAGAAAAATAGACAAGAGACTGTCTTAATGCTTGGATCCCTCTGCCTACCCTGATATACAAGCAATTTTTGATAATCCTTATCTTTTTCTCAAATCATTATTTTAAGGATAATTTCTGGATTTAGCCAAAAAGAAAGATATTTGTAGGTTCGATTTCCACTTCACAGTTCACTTAGCTATAGTTAGTAGAAATATTCAAATTATATTGAATTTTTTAACACTGGTAAGCGTAAAAAATCCAATATAATTCATTTAATTCATATAACTCATATAATTCATATAATTCATTCATTCATTCGTGCGTGGCATGTGAGAAATATGAAAGACGGAGTGTCTTAACACGTAGAGAGACTACGTTCTATAAAGTTGAATTAGTAATCATATTTTATCTGACATCTCTCATATATCATCTTATCATATCATCTCAATAATAGAAATCTAATATGGAAACCCACGCTGGGTTTCCATATTAGATTTCTATTATTAGAGCAATGTTCTATACACAGGTCACTACACTCATATTGTAATTGATCTATAACTATCAGATTAATTTTGATGGCTTCGTGGTAGAGCTGAGGAGTTCTGACTGTGGAGGTGGTAGTTGTGGTATTGATTTACACTCCAGGCCAAAATTATGGTTAAGATTCTTTTTATTTTCGTGCCTCAATAGTCAAATTGCAAGTAGTAAATATATTTTTTTTTGGCATTTGCATTAAGCTAGGAAAAAGTTTCTGACAACAAAAATAACTAAAATAGTTCAATTTTATTTAAAATATATATAAATAAACATTTAAATAAGTATAGATATAAGTAAATCTTAGTTTGTCTTATCCACGTTTACAGACTTCAAGTAATATTTAACAGTCACTAAGCCAATATACAGATAGCTGTACTGATTTAATATTAATTAAATTGTAATCAATGTCTTCGAGTATGGATTTTTTAGGACTATGATGCATCCCGCATTTAGCAGAGGGCCTAGTGTTAAAATACTCCGTTCTCTAGCTTCTCTATTTTCGAAATATTGTATATTAATTGGCAGAGCCGCCGTGCTTATTCATTCCCTCGAATGGGAATCAAGCACACACCCGTCGCGTTTGCAGTCAGGACTATATCTCACTATATCTCTTTACAACTAAATAATTTCTATAATGAAGTGATAGCTAAGCAGCTAAGTTATTCACATCAGGCGTGTACTTGCACGTAATGTAATGTAATTACTCTGTTAACATCTATATTCATGAGATGTCGCATTTTGATTGAAGTCAAGTCAAAGAAGGATATATTAAGTTTAAGGTAATTTATGTAGTTTTAAAGTGACGTTAAGTAATCACTACTTAAAAATATATAGAGTTAAATATATAAAGTAAGTTATAGCCGTGTGAGGCTGTCGTGAAGCAGCGGTTTCCATAGCCTCGCTCTGGAAACAAGATAAGTGGAATTGATGGTATTGAGTCCCTCTACTCACACCCCCACATGCAATGCCTGGAAAATTGGGTGGATAATGGAGATTGGAGTATCTGAACACTAGGTTCTCTCTGATTATCCTGCTTTGTGCGGAATATAGTGTGAAACTAAATAAAAAATACTTATACATAACTGCGTTAATATATTTCCAAAAAAAGTTGTGAAAAACAGTTTGTGTGTTAAAGATTATTATCAAGTTAATAAATCTATAAAGGATTGTATGCCTTGGTAATTAAATACTCTAGTCTGTTTCAAGGATAATGTCATTTTTACCAATAAATAAGGGTGAATTTGTAAATATTTATTTAAAAAAAAAGTCCCGCTAAGTTTCTTGCGCCAGTTTTTCTCTGGTTTCTGGGCCAGTAACTTTAATGATTCGGTGGTAAATTATTTGAGGTCAAACAATTAAGCAAGTAACTTCTTTATTTAAATAATATTATATGATTTTTGTCGCTATTCTCTTAAACAAATATTTGAATTCACAACTTTCCCATACCATCGTATCAAAATCCACGACCACTGCACCACATGCACATCTACACATTAAACTTACACAACGAATGAAGTGAATAAGCATGCATTTTTAAAATGCACATACTGGTCTAGTGGTGAGTGTGCGAGGCTCGTTGCAGCTGCGATCAATCGCTGCAATCTACTCCGCGTCAGTTCTTTAATCAACGTCAACTGCTGCACTAGAAGTGGCTGGAGTGTACCGGGTAACGGATGTAGTACGAGGTTACATGTATCAATTACTTTCTTTTTCTTGTTTTATTCATTATAAAACATATAGATGTTTTATTGAGGCCATCGTGGCTCAGTGGTACAGTGACACAATGGGAACGCAACGGTTTTGGGTTGTTAGATTGTTGTTTGTATTTATATTATATATATTTAACCGTTTTGGTAGATAAAGGGTGCCGTTGGAGTTCGGCTAAATGCGCAGTGTCTCGCAAACTGGGCGGAGAGAGTGTCATGTAGAGTGTGCGGGAAAAGACGTGATGTTACTTTATAATGTTTTATTACGTTTCTTCCTTTTATAATAAAAAGGGTTATGAGTGTGGATGGTTGTTAGCTAGTTTTTACTAAAAAATAATTAAGATCTGGAAATCGTCCGTAGGAATAGGGCAGGCAGAGAGATCCCCATGTTTCAATATTTAAAAAATGTAATCACCTCCCTCCGAGAGGAGATTGCACCCACCGTCACGTTTAAAGTAAAACACTATTTCTTTGAGTCACAATGACCTCATGAAATTTAATTAAAATAGATTTATTAATATATTGATTTATTGTAATTCTTATCATTGTCTTCATGTACTTTTCTTGGCAAAATAAACAGTCCATGCGACCTCATACTGAACTAATCATAAACTACACTGACGCTCGTTGCATGCATTTTATATGTAAATTGTATAAAAGTTCTGATTAAATTCTGCATATTAAGGACAGCGAGGAGAAAATGGCTTAATTAGATGGCGTTTGTTTTTTTATTTGTTGCAAGATTAAATTAAAAAACTAACGTTGTTGTTCTTTTCAACAATAAGTTTCTAACGCTTTGCATATTAAAGTTAGTTTGAGCTTATTTTGTACATTTTAAAATTGTTATTCCATACTTAAGAAGACTTTGTTAGAAAACGTATAGAGTAACGTATCTATTATTGATTGACCATTGCACCATTAAATATATATATCATTTTTTATCAATCGCTGTATCCCGCACACAGCAGGGTAGGCAGAGGAAACCTAGTGTTAAGACACTCCGTTCCCCACCTTATATATATCATACGTTTTTTAAATAAGTTTTTTCAAAATGTTAATAACTGTTTAAACTTATTATTTGTATTTTTTTTAGCGCTTAGCTTCACTCTGTATCCCGCACATAGCATGGTAGGGAATCAGGGAAGCGTTAAGCGCTCTTATTAAGACAGTTCCTTTCGCCACTTTCCGCCGAAACCTGAAGGGGGAACTCAACGCCGCGTTTTGCCTCGTTCTCAGAACGAAAATATAAATGAAAATATTAAATATTTCATTCCCTCGAATGGGTAAGGAAAATGAAAACAAGCCCATACAAAAATAACACGCCTTGCAGAAGCTATTATCTAAAGTTTTAGCACAATTGGCTTCATTTCTATCTTAATATACATTTAATAATATCCCTGCAACCATGAAGATGATCGAGATAGATCGTTGCGGGCATTATATAAAGCATCTCACATCGTCTCATCAATCACTATCTATTTCTGAAACGCTGACTGTTCAAACTATTTTACACTTCAATTGAATCGCTCGAAAGAGGACAAGGATGTTTCTATGAGATAGTATTAGAAAATTGTGATTTAGGGTATTATGCATAGTTAGGTTCGGGTATCAAAGATTTGAGTAGGTAGCGACGTAGGCATGTATTTGTGGGCCAAATATACCTAATATTTTATTTCCTAGTTTCGTACTCTGTTCCGCGTGTAGCAGGGTAGGCAGCTAATTTTGTTTGGTTTGATGATTTTCGAGACATTGTCTATTGAGTGGTGGAAATCAACGCCCTGCTTTGTCTTGTTATCAGAAAGGGAAATGAAAATATGGAGAATAGAATACTTAGACGCAGTGCCTTTGCGCTACGACAGCTTCTATTGTTTAATTATTTTTTTTACGAAAGAAATGTTTCTTAATTTATTCTAAAGAATAGACTGAGATATAGATAAAAATAATTATTATAATAAAAAAAATGTTTTTACAAAGATTTATATGAGTGCCTTTCAAAAAATTATAAGTGCCGCCGAATGATAGGCAATTTTTCATATTTTATTTGACTTAGTACCATCAACCATAGTAACTTTAAGCTGTATAAGTACTGTTTCCAGGTCAGCGAAACCCTTTACATAAGACCCTGCTTAAATTTCTAAAATACTTTAAGGACCTTATTATAATGACGATGTACGACTTCCTCTTGTTACCATTTTATATTAAAGAAGCTCTAAATTTTGGTTGCGTGGACTACAAAAAGTAAAATTTTGCTTTTGTTTCTCCCGAAGAAATTTCGGTAAATTCACGATCCACTAGCTAATTCCATTTACCTCACTCTGATAACAAGACATAGCGTGGCGTTGAGTTCCGTTACTCATCAAGCAATGTTTCGAATATTGGGGAATTATGAAACGTGGGCCACAGAGCATTTTAACACTAGGCTCACTCTGCCTACCCTGCTATAAGCGGAATACAGCGTGAATCTCAGTGTCCAAGAAGCCTGCATGTAAAAATTCAGTTACCTACATTTTTTTTGTATTACCTAAACTTTTTTACCCGGAACCTGGTGTTGATATTCGTCACTTTCCGACAAATTTTCGAGGCGCTGTGTATTGAGTGCTGAAACCCAACGCCACGTTTTGCCTCCTTACCAGAGCAAAGAAATTCAAATATTTTATATTCAATTCCCACGAGTGGCACTCGAACCCATAACCATCATGTTTACAGTAGCCAGTACCTACTAAGCATATACAAGTAACAAACCAATAGAACAACAGAAGCACAATGCCGCGACTAATTAGTGCGGTTTCTGTAGGGCTTGACGAGTCGAGTGTATGATTGAATACCGCAAGATGTGGCTCGAGCCTCTTGTGCGTAGTTACAGTAACCTGCTATACTACTACTACGTTATATAGGCAGTGAAATATAGTGCATACGCTAATAGAAGTGATGGGTGGATGGTTGTTAGCCACAACATAAATAAGTCGTACCAAGCGTATAAGAATTACGACGTAGCGTGATGAGAGCATATTGTATAGCGGTCAAAGAGCTTGGACGGTTTCCATAAGGCGTGACTTCGATTCCGCTACGTCCAAATTTTTATACGTTATCTAAATAAGTAAATAATAGCTTGCTTAAATTAGTGGCGTCATGTACTTGGGAAGTTGTAAAATCGATTATTGTACTTTCATTCCCGACTGCTAAGGAAGGGTTATGTATTAAAAATATTATGTACTGTATATTAATTAAAATATTTGAATGTATAAATGATTTACGTTTAAGTTTTCCAAATATAGTTCTATCGCCAACTTCTTTGTGACAACGTGTTTTATTAATACCATAGAAGGTTATTAAATAATTAATTTCCCGGAGTGTGAATCGAACACACACCCATCGCGTTAACGGTCTAACGCTGAGCGCTGCGCCACGACGACCACGTTTTTTCCTTAAAATAATTATTGTACTAAGAAATCACTTCATTTCTTATGTTTATAACAATTGTCTATAGTAAATTGTAAGTACGGTCTAGTACCTAGTACTACCGAAATACCAAAAACTTCTAAATTATGTTTTGTTGTATCGTTGTTTACTTAAGGCGGTAAAAAGATCGACAATAAAACGATTTGTAGTGAAAGCTTTATGTTCTCGACGTGAAATATTATCGCAAATAATTTATTCCTTCAACCCTTTTATCAAGTAGATTTATCTGCGCAATTTATTGTTTATGATGAAAGTATTCACAATTATTTTTCTAACATTATAAAGGATTTTTTTCCTTTAATATTTTCACATTTTTTATTGATAGATATTTTTTTGGGTTCAGTACTTAAAACGATAAAATTGGAATCCTTATGAGATTACTTTATCGACTGACTGTCCTTCTGTTGCGACCATTTATTTTGACATCGCGTCGAGGTATTAAGTTGAAATTAATACCAAATATTTAGATCTATGGTCCCTTCTAGCTCAAGTAAAAATCAAACAATGAAATCAAAAGATACGAACATTTATGCATCGATATGTCTGCATTTTGTACGAAATTCGCCGCGTGATCTAAACCTATATGGTACCTTCCGTGGCACTACATTTATGAAATTTGGCATAAAGTGAGAAAATACAATAAATAAAAATAAAGATAAAAATCTGTAAGGTAAAAATTGATAGGTATTTCATATATAGATTTTGATTACGAGGTGAATATCATATAAAATGCTGGAAAAACAATGTCTAAATACTTGTATCTTGACCGAGAAGTTAGATTTTTCTGTGCTGCAAGGTATTGTAAAATTTAATTTCCATTTCATGCTTTTACACAATCTTGAGATAAATAGTGTGGACATACGGATAGACTGATAACAAAGATCCTGTAATGGTTCCGTTTTTGCTTCTGTGAAACGATCCTAAAAAACATTTATTTTTAGTTGAAATCTCAACTTTGTCGGAATACTGACATTATTTGAGCTGGTTTGCTACGCATTTCTTCGTCTTTTCTTTGCTACTCTTCTTTCTTCTATACGAATTTGTTCTCTATGAATGTCAATGCGATGCTGTAAATGCGAGGGTTGTGGGTTCGATTCGCACTTCTTTTGAGACTGTATTCTTTTCTTTTACTCGTAACAAGACAAAGCGCTGCTTAGGGAACTCTAAGAGAGGATTTCCCTATTTTTTTTCGGGAAGGGGAACAACGAAATTTTCTTTTTTATTTCATGCAAAAAGAATTGCGGGCGAACACTAGTAATTAATAAGGCAGTTAACACCAGAATCTTAAATATAACATTTCCCATCTACCGCCATTAAATTCAGACTTTATAATTTATATTAAGTTTTAATACCTCATCGTAATCCACACCTAATGGTTTCATTTCGCTTACGTTTAGCGGAACTTTTAATAAGTTTCTTTCAAGTTCACAAAGTTACGATTTATGAAGCCTTTTTACTTACACAAAGACTTTTATTATTCTTTTTATCTATAGGTAGGTACATATCAAAACATTTAAAAAAAAACAGGTAAAAAAATGTTTAATTTTTTTATTATATTATATTGTAAGTAAATAATGTAATGATTGAAAGTACTTTTACAACATAACTATGTATTTTTTAGTTACAATTTAAATTTTATGCTGTATTCGCCATCCCGACACTTGAGGCAAGACACGTCTTTTCCCCCGCAACGCCCCAAAAACTTTACCAAAAACTTTAAAATTATACATTCATTTTGATACTAAAATTAATTTTAAAAATACTACTAATATAATAATCAATTGAAATCTCTATAAAATTAAATCGTAGCAATTCCGAAACCACATCTCTTACGTACCATTCATAAATTTTAGACATTTAATTATAAATTAGAATATTTTTAACATTTTTAAATTGATAGCTACACAGAAAAAAATATATTAAAAAAGCGTTTGAAAATGCCGGGATTGGAACCCGCGTTAAGCTTAACAAGCGTATAAGAATTTCGAGGTAGATCGATAAGAATGCATGGGTTATTAATATAATCAGAGTCCTGAATAGTTGCCAAGACTTGCGAGCAAATTTTTATGTTTTCTAAAATTTTCTATAACTATAAGAGGTAATGAAAATATTAAATATTACATTTCCTCGAGTGAGAATCGAACCCGTAATCTGTCGCTATTACAATCGCACGTTTGTGCTTCTGCGCCACGACTGGCCTCGTATTCATAGAATATTTTAAAATAAAACTTCAATATATATAAGTCTTAAATCAGCAGGAAGTGTATCACAGCATTAATAGTACACGAGAATGTGTAATAAAGTGTACTCTATTGTTACCACGTTCAATACAAATAAGCATTGTTTCATCCGCATTGATACCAAACTTGTATTAAAACGAAGCGTGTGGTTCGAATTATTTCTGAAATATTAGTTTCTACGCTGGCAATATTGGAATGAAATTTCTTAATAGATATTTAGTAAATAAATTTAAAATAAATAGACAATGTCGTTACGCAGTGGGGGGTTGAACTATTTTCATTGTATCTTTGAAGGGTTGAATATTTTCGTTTATTGACTCTGGTAAGACAAAGAGCGGAGTTGAGTTCCGCCTCTCAATATGCAGTGTCTATAAAATTGGGCGGAAATAAAGAGGCTTAACACGAAGTTTTACTTATTCTGCTATATGCGGGAGACATCGTAATATAAAAATAATAGATGGATCTAGTGAAATATCATCAAGAAAATCATTTAGGGGGTTTATAACGTATATAAACTTTGATTGTGATTTTAAAAAAATATATTAACGTCTTTCAAATATATTTGTTATCAGCCCACTGACCGACGCCCCAGTGAGCCCCAGGATTAACAAGCGAAACGGGCAGCACTAACAAATTACTATTTATAATTAATTAAATTGTATAACTTTAAAGTTACACAATTTAATCATATAAATTAACAGAATAGAATAGATTTAGTATTCCACAGTGAATCGCAATAACTGCTACAATATTTGTATCAAAATTGAAACACACCGCAGACGATAAGCCAATAATAGGTCGCGGCAAAGTTCGCTTTAATTGATATTAGCGGAGTGCCTTTGGGTGTTACGTGTTCATTAGAACGTGACACCTACACGTACATGTTGGGACTTGTAGTAATGTAATATTGTAGTATTGTAGTGTAGTTTATTTTTTAGTTTCATTCTGTATTTCGCATATAATAAGGTAGAGGGAACCTAGTGTTAACGCTTCTATGGTAATAGAGAAAGACAGCGTTTTGCTCTACACGCTATGTAAGCTCGATATTACGCTCGGGTGAACGAATTCTTTTTATTTTCTCGACATAGTAAGATATAGAATACAGCGTTGAGCTCCGTTTATTACACATCCTAAATTCGGTCAAAAAGCTGAGAACTGAAAGTCAAAGTCAAATAATTTAATCAAAATAAGATGTTACATGTTTCACTTTTTGAACGTAAATTAATGTACCACCAGTTCACTAAAGTTAATGCCAAAAAGAACCGGCGAAAGAAACGAGACGGGATTTCCGTTTAAATCAATTGTTTCCAGATTACACTTACTTATTAGTGCTAATGATACCTTTGAAACCGACTCAAGCGAGCATTTCATTCCCAAGGCGTGTTATCATATATAAAATCAATAATTTGGTAATAACATTCTCGGACGTGTCCTGAGATCCTAAGTAAGTAAGTAGATCACTGATTTGATTATGTTGACATAAGGTTCACTCTCACTACTCTGCTTTATGCAGGATACAGCGTGATGCTGGGAAAAAAGTAAACTTTTAAACATCTGCAACTGACTTGACTAAATTTATAATTTTAGTATAGTCAGTTGTAGGTATTTGATTATTTATTTGAATTGGATTTAAACCAATCGTGTGCTACACGCGATACGTCCTAGATACGAGTACGTACGTTTCAACTGACTGACCGTGACAGCGTTAGATAGAATTCAATTATTTCTTTGTTTTTGAACCAATTTTTTTCACGTTTTACGTCTTTTTGGGCAGCACGGGAAAACGGGGCGATAAAACTATTTAATAATTTTTCTCTGATAGTGATATTATATTATTATGTTCTGTTCTTTGATTTTAGCATTCTCTCGTACCGAAATACGAAGACGAGTATAATATTATAATACTGAGCAGGATGTAAAGTGGCGTGTGTGTGGCGTGCAGTATGACACACGTCGGATTTCTCTTGAGACATGTCGATACTTCCTATAGAAAGAACTAGGATCTTAAAAGCTTATTTTATATTCTTTTAAATAAATATTAAGTTGGTTTATTTATGTCTGATATATAATAACATTAAAATACCACTCGAGGAAATAAAATATTTAATATTTTCCTTACACTAGTAATGAGGCAATCCACGGCGTTGGGTTACGCCACTCAAAAAACAATGCCGTGAGAATTCGACAGAAAGTGGGGAACGGTAGTGTCTCAATGGGAACGGAGTGTCTTAAAACTGGGTGCACAGGTTTTCTCTGCCTATCCTGCTATGTGCAGGATACAGTGTGAAGCTAAAAAAAGAAGAAGTTATAATAATTTCAATGAATGTGTTATAATATCGAAAGTCAAAGATCATGACATAGTGCGATAAACGCTATGCCATAACGAATAAACTCAATGATTGTGGGTTCGAGCCTTACACGAAGGTAATTATAATTTTTATTTCTCCGCTCTGATAAGACAATGCGCAACGTCGAGTTCTATCACCTAATGAGGGATATGTCGCATTTGTAAAATGCAGAACTGAGTGTGTTGACAGTTGTCCCTCTGTTTATCTGTGTGGAATAAACACCGAAGTTGACAAAAAAAATCTTTTTTATTTTAGTCTTATAATTATATTTCGTAGAGAAAGGGAGCGGGAGCGGAGTGTCTTAACACTAGGTTCCTAGGTTCCTTCTGCCTACCCTGTTACAAATGGGACGCAGCGTGAAGTTTTGGTTTTACGTAATTTAACCTATTACATTTTTTAAATATCAGCATGTGAACACTGCTTTGCGATCCAGTATAGGCCTCCCCAAAAGGTTGCCACGGTGGACGATCTTGCTTGTCTTGTCTAAATAAAGCTGTTCTTCTTATAAGGTCACAGATAGACTTATTACTTTACTACTAAATATCATGTTCATGTTCTTGAACCAAATTATATATAACTTTTCCTTAAAACGTTAGGTTTTAATTATTAAAATAACAAATACTTTGTCTATTTTTTGCTTTTGTTATTTTAAGCAAATTTATCTGTTATATCGCAAATATGTACGAAATTTATTATTAACCTCGACTTTCAGCACATTTTTTAATATTTTTATGTACTCATAATAGCGTGAATTTATTTATATTGAGGGTGAATATTTTATAAAAAAAATTGCTAACAAAAATTGAACACTGGCTTTTACCCAAATACCGACAAAAATGTTTAGAATAATTTTACTCTAAAAGATAAACACCATCATGGAATAAAAGTTTTTGATTTATACGTAATATTACAAAACAAAGCACAATACAATTTATTTAGTTGAACTCCTAATCTCAGAAACTATTGGCTCGAGTTGAAATTTTTTTTTGCGATGGATAGTCGCATAGTACATATACTGTATTCCGCACATACCAGAATAGAGGTAGAGGAAACCTAAGAACCTAGTGTTAAGACACTCCATTCTCATTAAGATACTTCCTCTCTCCTCTTTCCGCCAAATTCTGGAGGCATCGTGTGTTGAGTGGCAGAACTCAACGCCGCGCTTTTATTAAATACTTTATTTCTTCGAGTGGGAATTGAACCCATAATCTGTTTTCAATTCATGCTGCACGCTTGTACCCCTAGGCCTTGCCTATATAGGCTATATTACATACAATTTACACATACGTATATTGTTTCGATGTAACCCACTGTACTGAAGTCCGAGCTATTTTAGCGCGTAGAATATGTCATATATCGTGCACTTTTCTTTGATATATCAAAAGAGGAAGAGCCGCAGGAACATGAAGTGGTACTCATAAAATCATTAGTTTCATATATACTTAGTAATTATCATAGTTGTATATGTGTGTGTGTATTGAGGGATTTAGAATAAAACAGGAAAGAGGACAGTGAGAAAGCAAATTAAACAAAGTAATACAGCGTCTTCTAGAAGAGCTATAATAATATGTAATGTAGAAGTGCATAGTTTAATTAAATCTATTTTAGTCGTGCTTTGAATAGTGTATATTTTGGATTCAGGCCAAATTTGTAATAGTCTGTTTTAACTAGGAATATTTAACATTCAAGTCAGACATTGTTCTATTGGCGTGGTATGTATCATTCTGTTTCTTTATATTTCTAAAGATGTTAAAAACGAAAGTAAAATAATAAAATATTATGAAAACTTCTAAACTTTTTTTTCAGCTTTCACGCTATTACCTTTCAGCTATTATTATGTATACATAATGGAATAAAAAAGACAGCGGGATTTCAAATTTGTATGTAATTTGCTTTACAAAAGCGGGGAAAATAATTTAGTCCTCCGAATGGGTTTTGAATCCACAACCGACGCATTTACAGTCAAAAGCTCGCTGCGCTACGATTGCTTTGCAATCTTTCATTTCTTTCTGTATATATAAACAGATAGACTCTTTCAAAATATTAATAAATAATTAAATGAAATGAACTCAAATAGATTATATTTCACTCTTATTCGTGGCACAGCTTAATAAAGTACAATGCACTATTAAGTGAACTTTGCTTTGTTAATGCGATATCTATTCATTTTCAATAAGCACTGCGAGCATGCAACCTCGTCGTGGCTCGTCACGCGATTTGTGCATTTCTCTTCTGTATGCAGCGCATTTAAATTTTACAGTTGAAAATAATAAATGTTAATAATAAATCTTCATTTGGATGGCAGTGTGTTCAACCTTTACTCTAAATAATATTTTAAATTAGTCCAAAGTAGAAAATGGGGTATAATGACACTAGATGCATTCCATCTACTCTACATAAAAAGGCAGTAGTTGGAAGCTTTTATGTATTTGCTTTCGATGATTCAAAAGTACTCACATTAGTTTATATTTAGATTAAAGAATATTTTGAATTTGAATATGGATTTATATATAAACACATGTGTCATGTCCATAAATTAATAACAAAAATTCCATTTCAAGAAAAAATATCCTAATTACATTATTATAGCAGAGAAACGCGTCCGTTAATTTAAGAATTTTTTTTTCAACATCACATAAAAGGACTTAGTGTTTGGTTAGGACCATTCCCATGTCTTCAAAGGGCACCGGCTAAAAGCATTTTCTTTATGTTCTGTTAATATTTTACTTTTCTATTGTCACTAAATTGTTATCTTTAAATTATATGAAATAACTTTTTCTGAAGCCTCTGTCGTAACGCATTCAAGACGTGACGAATATACGTGATCGTTATAGCTAATGCGAGAGAGAGGCAGATTTCAGTAGTTTTTAAAGAACACATGATACTGGAGGAAAGTCCCGTACAAAACATTAGGAGCCCTGGAGGTGGAAAATGAAGTGGTTGTTAGTAGAATATAAAGCGAAATAGGTACTCAGAGAATGCTTTCATTAATAAATATTAATGAAAGCGTTCTCTGAATACCATAAAGAACAATATTAAAAAGACCGAAGTGACTTGTACTTAATTCTAATTTAGAAGAAAACAATTTGATTTTTTTTTTAATAAAAAACTATCTTATGTCAATTAACATTGAGTCATTGAAAATATGGACCATCGGACAGAGGTATGTCACCGACATCGTGGTGAGCATTTGGCCGATATTTTAATTAACACATAATTGCTAAATAATATAAAAAAAAATTAAGATAATTCTCTGAAAACTTTTTGTTTTATTTACAAATAATATCGTGGGTTTTGGGTGGACCAGTGTTTTAATTTATATATACGATTATGTGTTGGGCCAGCCGTGGCGCAGGGGCACAAGTGTGAGACTGTTAATGCGAAGGGTTGTGGGTTCAATTCCTATTCGAGAAAATTAAATATGATGTCGAGGCGAAGCGCGGCCTTTAATTCTACTCAACACGCACTACCTTCAAAATTTACGCAACCACCACAAACATCACGTGTACAGTCAGACATTCTCTTATTACAAAGTTTTCTTGCAAATTTTAGTCGCACTACAATATGTTTTAATTAAAAATTCTAGTTCAGTATGTAATTAAGGTTTAATTTAACGGCCGCCTGCGCCGGAGGGAGAGGGAGAGGGAGAGGGCGGCGTCGGCGACACACGACTACACTCAATTATTAGGATCTCATAGGATCTCATTTATATACTAATTACATTAACTTAAAAATAAAATAAATAAAAAAACTTTTATAAATAAAAAAAATCTTGCATATTTCGAACAGAATATATTTATTAAATTCTTATATCATAAGCTTAAGTAATATAATTGGATTCATTATATATTTAGATTCATTAGTAATTTTACTTTTTAAATAACAATTTATATTCTATTGTTAATTTATTATTTTATTCACTTAAAAATAAATTCATTAAATTTAATTTAACTTTATATTATTTTTTTATTTTATTAATTTAATGTGAATACAAAAATTTTATTAAATTATATTTGAAATAAAAATATCTTAACTTTAAATGATCATGCAGGTATGCAAGAATTCCTCTCATGAGAAAATGAAAGCCTACTCCGTTTATATCTGTCTTTCGCAATTGTTTTTACCTGCTCCTTTTACTATGTCATCTTCCTAGAGAAATATTGGTGTCCCTCTCTTTGTCAAGACTGCAGGGCCCCGCCGCAACGTCAGTCTAGAAGTCCAGCGATCAACGTTCAACCTTGCTACACGGCCTGTCCAGCGCCATTTTAGCTTTTGAGAAAATTTTAGTGCATCTATAACTAATGGTATTTTTGTCGTATTTCATCATTTTTTTATTTATCTTATTTTTCTCACATTTGTGATGCTACTCTCCATGTTTCGTTGGCAGGTTCTTATCTTGTTTTTCTCCCTTAGCGTGAATTTGCAAGTTTGACATCCATAAGTGTGAGAGGGGAGTACGCAGGAGTCCATGATGTTTTTTTTAATTTATAGGCATAGTTCCTTTTAACATTTTTTTCAGATTTCAAAATTTTCTCCGTTTGCGTGAGTTTATATGCGTTTAAAAAGTACCTTAAACGTACATTAGTATACTTAAATAAAAATATGTTTTATATTTTTACGCTATATTCCACATTAATAGGGCAAGCAGAGGGGAAAATGGAAACCTAGTATTACAGTGCGTTTTCATTAAAACATTTCTGTCCCACACTTTCAACTGAATTCTAGAGTCATTGCGTGTTGGGTGGTAAAACTCAACTTTTTCAATTCCTCGCTCTAATAACTAGATAAAGTGCGGCGTTGAGTAACGCCACTTAACGTAAAGACAACTCGTATACAATTTAAAAACATTTCTCAAACCATAGTTAAATCTTTTTCTCTAACTTTATTTTAAATCTAAACTATTTTGAAACAAACAATGTTTGTACACATAAATACATGTACATAAAGTTCACGTTCACCTAAACTTTTATAATGGAACAAGTGTGAAAGCTTTCGGTATTTTGTTTTAAAAAGCTCACCGAGCAAGTAGAGTGCTTGGTTCTAGAGTAAAAGCTCCGAATGTGATCAAAAAATTTAAATTTTATTCGTTCAATCGGAAACCTCTGTGTCTATTACAGTTTTGTCGAACTATTTGGTTTGTAGAGCTTGAAAGTCCTTTGAACATGATATCTGTGAAAAAAGCTTTTTTGCCTCTTGTTTAATACTTTGTATATTATAATACTTTGAATACCCTACTATGTGCGAAAGATCTCAAATCTAGAATAATTAATATTGACATCTGAAGTTTTATATTTTGATTCCAAATTTTAGCGAAAAATTAAGTTAATAAAATTATACTGTTTCCTTCCCGAATATTATCTGATGTGAAAGTTTTCATTTGTTTCTGGTTGTTACCCGCATCGGTTGCTTCCTTATGTAGAATGGAATAAAATAAACATTACAAGTATATATGCCCGTAATTTTTTACCACTTTAGTTTGTTTTTGTTGAAATATATTGTAAATATTACCTTACTATCGTCGTATAGTGGTCGTCGAGTCGTGGCAGGGGCACAGGCTTGACAGGTTGTGGGTTCGTATTCCAATCGAGAAAATGAAATTACCATCATACTATTGGAATCCAGTCGTGGCGCAGAGCCACAAGCGTGCGACTGTAAACGCGACAGAGGAAATTAAATATTTCATATTTTCATTTCTATGCTCTGGTAACTAGGGAAAAGCGCGACGTTGAGTTCTGTCACTCAACACATAATGTCTCGAATTCGAGAAGTTTTCTTTGTTTATCCAATTATATACGAAATGCAACGTGAAGCAAAGTTAAAAACTATAACATTTTACTTTAAACTTTCCATCAGTTTTATTTGTACTAAATAAACATATTATCTAAAATAAATAATAAAATACTCTAAGACACTTTCTAAAACAAATACTAAAAAAGTAGCTTCATGTTTATACCTCAGTGCCTACCCTGCACTGCAAAGAACCTAGAACCTAGTGTCAAGAAATCCGTTTTCCACTTTCAGCTACAAGTCGAGACGTTACGTATTCGTGACATTTCGTGGGGAGGTAGAAATTATTGGCTTTACCAAAATTTTATGTGCAAATTCAATGAATATTATTTACAAAGGCCAATGTTTACTTAATTCAAACTTTCCAAAAGTTAGTTCAATTTTGTGTTAGCTTTCCTCTGTACGTACTTCCGGCTAAAGTAACAGAATAAGGTACTTCTTTTTAAAATATAAAGAGTAGCATAAAACATCAATAAGATGTCAAAAAAAGGTCCTGTTAAAGTTTTTCGGGCTGATATTATAAAAATATGGTATTGTCATTTACGGATTTATTTTAAGATAAACATGTAAATTTTAAAATGAACTCACATAAATCTTCTTATAACAGAAAAAACTACAACAAATTTAAAAGTTTAAAGTTTGCCAAGGATCTTTTTTTTGGCTTCACGCTAGGACCTTTTTTGGGCTTCACGACGTTAGACAGATGGAGCTCAATACCTAATCACTCCGTTCTTCACTTTCCAACCAATTCGATTCAGTACACTTAGAGTGGCGGATTTCAATGCCGGGGGAAGAAAATGTAACAAACTCACCACCGTTGCATTTACAGTCACAGACTCTGCCATTGCACCACTATGGCGTCTAGAATTCTCATTCATCACTCATCTTAGAAAGTCATTATTAAGACAAAATATGTAGATATATGCAGCAACGTCAGCGTTCATAGCTCTACGTAGCGTCTGCCAGCGGACTCTACTCTACTACTAGCAGTCTGTAACGGAGCAATGAATGAGTTACGGACTCTGCTTCACTAGTCGACGATGTGTTGCAACGATCTACGGTATATAGTTAGCTAGAACTAAAGTTAAATTAACAATGTTGTACTGGATTAAGAACTATAATGTATTTTGGAGTTGCTTTCCCTTTTTATATGTACTAAGAAACGAATTAACGCGTACATATGCATTTCGTTCTTTAAGCGTGCAACGTATATGTTGATTTATACAAAAATATGTAGTTTCAGGCCAGTCTGAGACCTTTCTCACTCGAGGAAATGAAATATTTAATATATTCGTTTCTTCGCTCTAGTATCGATAGTATCGAGGTAAGGCTGCGATGAGCACCGCCACTAAACACTCAATGCCTCCAGAATTCGGTCTAAAATTAGAGAACGGAGTGTCTTAGCACTAGAGGTAACCCTCCACTTATCCTATCTTCCTATCGTCATCTCTGCCTATCTTCTCAAACAAAAAAAATGTTACAACGAAATACTTATTTACTGTAGATGAGTGAAGAAAAAATACAAAAGAAAACTAAATCAATCTCATCAGTATAGATCATACAATCCAAACATCCGAACAAGCATATCAGTAATACACCCACCACCACCACACCCTACCGGACCAAACTACAGTAAAACTCCCTATTTAGTACACATTACATGAACATAAAAGGCAACGATTCATTAAACTCACCATCGACACAAAGTCGAAGTTGAAGCTCTCGTGACCGAATCACCTCGTTAAAAGTTTTCATGCCATGTATATTTACACAGATTTATAGAAAAAAAGAATGATCTATGTATGTATTTGACACTGCTTTGGGATTGGAATAGTTAAAATGACGTTAGCTTCACGCTGTATCCCGCACAGCAGGGCAGGCAGAGGTAACCTGAGTCTTAAGACACTCCGTTTCCCTTAAGTTGCTTTCGTTGAGGCGTATTGAGTGGTAGAAGTGGAACCCATACCACACCTTGCCACGTTACCAGAGCGGGGAAATAAATCTATGAAATATTTAATTTTCTAGATTGCACTACGATTGGTCTTAAAATGATTACTATTAATATATGAACTAATCATCAACGGAAACTGTGCTTACGAAGACAATAAGATGTAGAAAATAAAATCCCATTTTTTTCTTTTATTATTACGAATTTTAAGAAATTCTCTCTTAGTGTTCCTCTCCAGTCATAACAGCTTCAATATTTAATGGAAGAGTTCATTTTTAATTGTTCTTCTCTCTCTTCTCGTTCTGATAATATAATATTATAGTATCAATGACCTGATGTGATAATGGAATTGAATGTTGGTATCATGATTATATTTCATCAAATTAAGAATACGAAAATCTATGTAGTAGTTAAATCAAAATGATTTTACATAAGAATTTGACGTGTAGGCGTCGCAACTTGAAATTTTCAAAATATATCATAAGCAGACGCCCACTTTGCCTCATCGACGGCAAGAGAAGAGCCGTGGAACAAAATGATGTGTAGGACGAAATAATCTGAATCACGTTATATGTGGAATGATATCTCTAGATCTAGAGGATTGAGGCGGAAGTGGGCGTTCGAGGAGTTGCGATCATCGAGGTCGGTATTTAATAGTCGATTATAATCATCTTTTTATAACTTGTCCGTATATATTTATTGTAATGAACAGTAATTATAAAGCTGTCTTTTGTAAGCTAAACGGCTTATCCCGCATTTGGCAGGAAGCGCATAATAAAAGTTTTTTTAAGTTACTATTGCAAATTTATTCAAACTAACGTTCTTTTTAACAAGTAATTTTATAATGATTTATAGATTCGTTTATCTGTCCATCCATCTAATATAGATTGTTTATATTTTAAGCAAAATTTAACGGGGAACGGAGTGTCTTAATAGAAGGAACCTAGATTCTGACTACCCTGCTGTGTGCGGGAGACAGCGTGAAGCTAATTTAATTTTTGAACTCACACATAATTATTTTACTTTATAAATATAAGACAACTTCCTTCAATATCGGCTTAGATATTTTATAAAGAAATGTTTAAAAAGCCATCGTACACTGAGGAAGTCACGAAGCTGGGCTTACTGCGAGGTCGGGTTAAGTCCGCTCTATATGTGAAGTTTATTAAAATAAACAAAAAAACAAGAATGCAATTTCACGCTCTTTACCGCATATCAGAGAAAGCAGAGGAAAATTTATGACAAGACACTCCGTTTCACACTTTTCGTCGATTTTGTAAGACATTGCGTGTTGAGTGGTGGAACTTAACACTACGCTTTGTCTTTTTTTTATTATGGAAAAGGACAAGGCAAATGAGTGTTCGGGTCACCTGATGGTAAGTGATTACCACAGCCCACGACCCCGTGCATCACACACAGAGGAGCTACAGGTGCCTTGCGGCCGATAAGGTGGAGATAGACGCGCTTTTTGAAGGTACCCATGTCATATCGACCTGGAAACACTGCCGCGGGTAGGCCATTCCACAGTTCCGTGGTGCGTGGAAGGAAGTTCCTACGAAACCGCACAGTAGTGTAGTGGATTGCCATGTATCCAGATGGTGTGGATGATATTTCAGCTTATGGCGTACAGTGCGGTTAGAAAATTCGGAAAGGTGCAAGTGCCTTATGGTTTACGAAGCCCAGATGAATCACTTTGGCGTGATAGTGAAGGTTAGCAACCTCCGAGCTGAAGAAATACTTCTAATTGGAGATGTAAATTAAGTTTCAGCAAAAACCTGCTGTGTATTCATAGAAGCCTAAACGACGTCACTTACCCTACGTGAAATATTCTGCGGCATATACTCAGTGAGAGGTACCGTGCACTCCCTCCGTATCATATACATCAAGATGACGGTTGTAGTAGTGAGCACGAAGTCGGCAAATTTACAGCTGCATAAAGGCGCGACTCCTACAGCGGTAGTGACAAATACCTGGACTCTTTTAATAATTAAATACCTAGAGATAAACTCTACTTTAAATAGCAGATAAAAATGAAATACAAGCAAAGCTAACAAACTTTATCTTAAATCCGTAATCAGCAGTCCGTAGTCTGTAATATCTTATCCTATGCTTATCCGTAATATTGTATATAATACGTAATCTATAATATATAAACTATTGAGGCCAGTCTGTAAACGCGACTGGTCGGTCGTGAGTTCTATCCCCAGTCGAGAAAATTAAATATTTATTTACAGTTATATTTTCATTTCTTCGCTCGGATGTCGAGGCAAAGCGCGGCGCTGAGTTCCACCACTCAACACGCACTGCCTTCAGACTTCGGTGGAAAGTGTGGAACAGATTTCTTAACACTAAGTTCCCTCTGTTTACTTTGTGCTTGCTGTGTGTGGCATACAGCGTTAAGCTGACTTAGATTTTTACATAATGAATAATCGTTACGTTTTCACATAATTTACAAAATCTAGCTAATATGTAGTAAAAACAAAACAAAACAAGAATTTAAAGAAATAAACAATTAAATGAAGAGTTTTGATAGACCTATTGTTGAGCAGGTATATTAAAAAACGTACAAAAACACTCACCCGTGCCCACATCAAACAAACTCACGCAGCCTTTTTGATGAAGTTACGTAAAATCTACGATAAAATTGAGAAGGTACACATAACGATCCCTATAAAGGGCTTATCAAATAGAAATTCCGTTAGAACTGATAGGGTAAGCCTTTATAAAGGATATCATTATTGTGGCCTAGATTGGCACACCGGAGCTTAACTTGATAAGATGGCAATGATTGATTAAATATTAATTTTCTTTCCATGATATTGTAGCGCAGCAAGAAAGTATCTGACTATACGTGATGGCTGTAAGTTCTACATTTATCGAAGGGTACATTTTTTATTTTAACTTTACGTTGTATCACGGACACAGTAGGGTAGAGGGTAAAGTGGACCTGAATGTCCAGTGTTAAAACACTCCGTGCCCATTAAGACAATTGGTGGAGAAAAATCTCCACCTTCCTGACCAGTAGTAGAAAATGTGCTTTGTACATCACATTGCATATTACAGACAACCTGGCAGACAAAAAATTTTATAAATAAAGATTTATATTCTATTAGGTATTTCAAGTCCCCGGACTTTTTTTTTTCGCAAATATATTCAATGTATAGACATCGTTTTTTTTACGGTTTTATTAATATATAATTTAGATAAATGTAATAAATTTGAGAATAGCTCTTTTAATCCGCGTCGTCTGGAACACGATTGCCCTTCAGTTAGCTAAGCCTTTCTAAGTCCTAGACGTAGTTGAATATACCAAAATAAGCTAAACCAAATAGAACTTTACATTAATATATTATATTATTAATTTAAATGATAGTAGATCTTACTGTTAAATACAAATAAAAATTAAAGAAATATATTTTTGCATATAGTATAAAAAATATGCAGGCACGAAAGACGGATTAAACGCTAATATTTAATACTAACTATATAAATGTTATGAATATTTTGAATAACTGTTTTATTTGACTTATGAAAGACTTTCGAGAAATGACTCTTCTAATAATCTCAAGCAAGTCGTTCCAGAGCAGCAAGTGCAGTGACAGCAAATTAATTTGTCATTAAGCTCGAGTAGTGAGTCGAAAAGGAAAGTATGAGGCTGGATTGCGATCGTAAAGAGCTTTTTATAGAAAGAAGACAGGTAGGAGAAATCAGAAGAGAGATAAGTGGCAGAATTTCGATTAAAAAGAACAGAATAGAATTTGGAGTAAATATTTGATTTCTACTAGACGAAATATAGTCATACTTGCGAAGGCTGTAAATGCCTGCATACGTTTGCAGGTATTAAGTAATCATTCAAGCTTACTTAAGAGTTCAATATCATCGTCGCATCATTGAATGTAATGTAGCATAAATCATACGAAAAATATAAGAAATTTAACTTAGCCTGTCAACTGTAAACAATTATTATATCCAAGTCTTTTAAAGTTTTAGAAAAGTTTATAACTGTGCCTTTGTATGAAAAATTAAATAGTATGTTGTCGTTCAGTTTGCCCAGTTATTATCGATATTTGTCAAAGGTTAGTGTTTAAAGTCTGAATGGAATCTATGATATTAACAACACTAGCGTGTTCATAAAGCTGCAAGTCATCAGCGTAAAGATTACGGTTACGAGAATTTATATCGGAAGTAATAAAGTTGATAAATACTGAGAATAGAAGAGGAGATAAAATACAGGCGGTAGACAAACCGATTTTTATAAAATATGAAAATGTAGAAGCCAGTAAGAGTTTGTCTGACCTACATGAAAAAACTGTCGACGTTTCTAAAGATAGGTTGAAAACCATTCTAAAGCTGAATCTGATACATTAGCGTTGGGTAAGTGAGCAATAAGTAGATCGTGATCCACTGTATTGAGCGCGTTGCTAAAATCGAATAAACTAAGTTAGATCTTTTGTTTGCAATGCCAACTTAATGTCGTCAGATACTCTCAACAAATTAGTAGTTGTGCTGTGTTCAATTCTTAATCCAGACTGCAGCGGATTTAACATTTTGGAAAACGAGACGATATTTATTCATGAGCAATGGTTCCTAAGATTTTGGAAAGGAAAGGAAGGATTAATATCGGACGAAAATTTTATTTAAGATATATTGGCGATTTAATTTTCTATGCATTTGATTACATTGCCCTTGCTTTGCAAAAGTCATCATTATACCACAGAGCAGGATGTTTTTTTTTTAAATTTTAATCAATAATATAAAGCTGATATGGCTGATATAGCAGGATAGATAAAGGAAACCTTGTGTGATAGATAAAGGAACTCTCACTTCGTCACTTTCCAAAACCAAAATGGAGATCTAAATAGCATTTTCTGTTTTCTCAATTTATCAATACTGTAAATAATTACGTAGAGAGGACTCACCTCTCAAGTCAAAAATTATTTGTTAGTCAGTGACGTATTTTCGCTTAAAATATGAATACTACTGAGATCGAAGCCCCACCTATCGTAGCTATTACATAGTAGCATGCACTTTGTGAAATCATAATGCCACCTAATTTCTACTACTTTTATCTATTAAATATATATTAAAATAAACATCTCCATCTACTCTATGTAGTAGTGAAAAACTAAAATTAGAAAAAATAAAAAGCAAGATTTTTATAACAAAAAGTCTAAAATTGTAGGCACTTTCACCTACTATGTAAAGATAAAGTAAATATGGACAATAAAGTACGTATCGTACTCGTTTTGACAACGCTATAAGATTCCGTAAGAAGCCCTCTAGAGAAATATATCGTTTCAGAATATAAAAGTTCGTTGTGAATGGAAATCTCGAATAATAGCAAATAATAACATTAAATTATTCAATTATAAAATAATTTATGGCAATGAAATAGTAAACTTATAAAAAAAATGTTGACGAATGAAATGAATGAAAAATGTTGAATGTTAAGTTAGGCAGGAAACCTAGTATCAAGGCCCGTTCTCCCTTTTTCGCCTTATTTTCGATACAATATGTGTTGAGTGGCGTAACTCAATCCAATGTTTTCTCTATGAGAGCGGAAAAATGAAAGTTATTTAAACTTCTCCTTCCTTTTTTTTTAAAAAAATTATTTAAAGTTATGATCAAATGAACAACCGTCGAATTCAAAGTCAGACGCTGTATGTGCCACTTCGACAGTGAAATGAGCACCTAGGCGGAAGGGACTCCTTTTAAATAAAATTTACGTTTTCGTTTACGTTTTCACCAACAAAGAGTTGTATTTTGCAAATATTTCGCTGCGCTTTCGCTCGGTCCTGTCCGACCGACGATCTGTTGATGGAAATACAAGTACGCTGTATAATCTTCTCCTTTGCTTACTTTAACGAAATCCTTAATGGTCCCGCTCCGCTGGCGATAGAAACCAGGCGATAGGTTCAAAACAAGATGGTGAAGTGTTACATATTCGGTGGAGTGTTTTGTAGTCGATTGAGTGAAAAAGTGAAATTACTAAGCAACTATATCGTGGTAAATTATATGCTAGTCGTAGCGCAAGGGCACATGTGTTTGACTGTAAACAGGACTGGATGAGAGAACCCCCCACTCGAGGAAATAAAATACTTAATTAAAATGTATATTTTCATTTTTTCGCTCTGGTGTCGATGCAAAGCATGCCGTTGAGTTCCGCCACTCAACATGTAATGTCTCTAGAATTCAGCGGGAAATGGGTAACGGAGTGGCTTACCACGAGATTCCCTCTGCTTACACTATTGTGTGTAGAATACAGCGTGAAACTGATTTATTAAATTATAATCGTGATTTGATTTTTTATGTATATAAGTGCGTTATTATTCTTCACGCCCTAATACTATTAACATGAAAAGTAATGATAATCCGGATACCGATTTCTCTTTATATATAATACATATACTATTAAATAATTATCCTCTTCTCGTCCCGACAAATTCGGAAACCCTTTATCCCGCAGGAAACTGCTCATTTCCTTCAAAGGCTTTTTTACTCTAGCAGCGATCTGACGTTAAGTTTCATTAGTCTAAGCCTTAGCTTTAGCTTTTGTATTTTTATTTTATTTTCTTTTTACGCTGAACCTGTTTTTTGCAAAAAATCACTTCATTCCCATCTTTTCACTTGTTTATATATATAATATTAATAAATATAAGGTATGAGTTAAATATATTAGATTGGCAATGATTATATTGAAATTTCCATAATCAAAGAAGTGAACTAACTATATTTAAATTATTTTCAAGTATTTAAAATTAATTATTTAAAATTAATTTTCAATTTTTATTTAAACCAAAAGCTGTACAATACAGTTAAAGAAAAAGTTAATGTTGTTTTTTTTTTATATTCTTATATTACCTCTTTTATCACTTTTTCTAACTGAAACGCGACGGTTGTGGATTGGATCCTAACTCGAGGGAATGAATTATTTCTTAATACTTTCATTTCTTTGCTCTGGCACCAAGGCAAAAGCCCAGCGTCTCGAAAAAATCGGCGAAAAGTGGGGAACGGAGTTTTATCACTATGTTCTCTCTGCATACCCTGCTGTGGGTTGCGGGTTACAGCGTGAAACGTGATTTGATTTGTTTGATTTTTTGAACACTTGTGATGTGGGCGTTAATAGCCGCGACACAGAGTTACATTAATACGGCTATTATCGTGCAAATTGATTCTTGTATATCTTTGTTTTTTTTTTAAGCTTCACGCTGTATCCCGCACACAGCAGGGTAGGCAGAGGGAACCTAGTGTTAAGACACTCCGTTCCCCACTTTCTGCCGAATTCTGGAGGCATTGCGTGTTGAGTGGCAGAACTCAACGCCGCGCTTAACCTCGACACCAGAGCGAAGAAATGGAAATATAAATTTAACTAAATATTTCATCTCCTCGAGTGGGGATCGAACCCACAACCAGACGGTTTT
>JAATLQ010038069.1:0-15267 GCA_013421005.1 Heliconius erato x Heliconius himera | reverse complement strand
GTTAGATTAGTTCCTCTATCGTTTATGTCTATTTGAATGAGCTTCTGTATAAAACTTGTATAGATCTCCAGGGAAATTGGCTGTCTGACGCTACGATAATTAGAATTTATGTGTGTACTAGTAATTTGTTGGTTATTACATTAATAGCTATTTCTAAGATTTACGATTTAAAGCAGCGTATCCGGAGACACTTTACGTCAAAACACTCCGCTCACCGACTTCTGTCTAAATACGCGTTCATACATGCCATTACGTGTACAGTGGAGGAACTTAACGTCGCACTTTGTTTTACTCATATATTTCCATCTGATGATCACTACTTCAAGGCTGAAAATCTAAGAAATGTAACAATAAGAAATATGTTTCATATGTAGTGTTTTAAACAAAATGTTATTATAATACATATTTTAATAGCAGTTATAAACCATTACTGTAATGTAATTTAATTAAATACAGCGTTAAGTTCCGCTAAATGTTATAAGTAACATTTTCACCTTTTTTTAATAGATTATTTTTCACACATCATATATTTATTGCTATGTTTATAAGCTAAACATATTTAAAAATATGTTATCCAAAAATCCAAATTCGCGACCTGTATTTACAATATTCATGAAATACTCCGAATAAAACGAGATATCTCGTGACAAGCCACTATTACAGGACGCACTATGAACCGTGGACAGAAGACACAAAAAGACATCACGTTCTATACATAGGAAATTACACGGTGTCGGAATTGGGTCGCGTCAGTCAAACTGAACGCATGAAGTCCTCCAAAAATATATTGAGAATGGAATAGATCTGTGTGAACTGAAACCAGTCACCGTATTGGAGGGTTTAAGTACATATATAATAGTGGATGTAAGCCAACGTGGCGCAGTTGGGTAGTTGGTATCTGATTGTTAACGGGATGGTTGTCGGTTTGATTCTTATGCTAGGAAATGAATTGTTTTCATTTTTCTGATCTGAGCAACTTTGAATTCCGCCACTCAATACGAAATATGTGGAATTCGTGTAAAAGTGAGAAACTGAGTATTTTAACATTACATTATCTTTGATTTTCCTCCTATAAACGTGAAACACACTGGAAATTAAAAATTATATATACAATTTTACATGTTGGTAAGTTGGTAAGTACTTGGGAAGTGGATGTGATTACAATTCTTAATTTTTTTCAAAGAAATTCAAATTAAAATAGAAAATACAAATTGTAATCTACCAAAAAATCCTGGCTCAGCTGAATTTTAGATAAGAGCTGTCGACCAAATTTCGAGTTCATCTATTCAGCGGTTCGAACTGTTCATTAATTGACACATTGAATTTTCTCGTTTTATAGGATGTGATTTTTTTTTATTTTCTCGCAAGTAGGGTAAATCAAAGGGAGCTAAATGTTAAGACACGCCGTTTTGCCCAATTTTCGAGACTGCATGTTTGGTACAGAAACTCAACAATAAAAATAATTCGTTCCCCAGATTCCCCAGGGAATCGCACCCACAACCGTCGCGCTTACAGTCAGATGTGCCGATTCACCAAGACGCCCTATATTGTAGGATTTGAACTACAAAGCTACTATATTATAAGATTTGAACCTACATACATATATGCTATACATATAATTATCTCCTTTCATCGATATAAAATACATACTTATACATACGTACATACTCGTATATACTCGTACGTATGAAGAAAGGTTACAAATACAAAATCGAAGTGTTTTGCCGTTTGAATACATATTGATGATCTCTGCGATCACGCGGGTGCGATTAGTGATGGATGGTGCTCGTGATTAATGGAGACTTCGAAGCTGATTCTAGATATGATTTTTATATGATATCATAACTAGGACTTTTGTACTAAATTGTATATAGTGTGTTTCTATCTTCACCACTTGAAAGCATAGTTTTAAATGCTCTATAAAAGCCTAATACAATTAAAACAAAAGAGATTTTGGAAAAAAATAAAAAGTCATTTTTTCAAACAAAATAAATTATAGAGGTCAGTCGTGGCGCACCGGCACAAGGTATGACTGTATACGCGATTGGTTGTGGGTTCGATCCCTACTCGAAGTTATTTAAATTGACATTTATTTTATTTTTATTTGCATTTCTTCGCTCTGAGGCCCAGGGAATGCGCGGCGTTGAATTTCGCCATTCAACACGCAATGCTTCCACAATTCGGCGGAAAGTGGGGAATGGAGTGTCTTAACACTAGATTCCCTCTGCCTACCCAGCTGTGTGCGGGATACAGCGTGTTTATGTGTACGTATTCAGTTCCGGTGGAACCACTATACAGTGCCATGACTAGATCAACTCAATTGTACCATATTGTTTTAGTGTCATATAAGCTTTATGATGATACAATTATTACAAGAAGAACAAAATCTATTTCTTAGATTTTGTTACAAGCTTACCTAATAAAATAAAAGTGTGTTAAAACTAACAATATTTACGAAGCACTCAAGCCAATCGCTCGATCGCGGATACAACGTGTCATGATTTGCGTTTTCTTTCCCCTCTTCCACATTTACATCATTAATTTAATACATCTCATTAACTTTCGACCTGCATCAGCCTCTTTTAAGAATTGTATTACTATACTAGTGGAAATATCCGGTATCGTCTTAAAAATAATATAAATAATAAAAAATAAATACAACAAAATTCGATATAAAGATAAAAATGTAAATACATTTTGAAAACAAAACAAATTAAACTTCTTTTTTTTAACTTCACCGTACATGGTAGGCACATAATCAGACCATAAGCTGGGAAGTGTAAAGACACTCCGTTTCTTTTAAGTTCCTATAAAGAAACTTCGTTACCCAATTTCCGAGTTTCTGAATTACCAGAGCGAGGAAATGAAAATATAAAATATTTCATTTCACATGTATTTATATCAATATATCACTGGAAAATTGAAAAGTCAGTAAACATTACATTCCGTTTAACCGCACCCACTCAATTATCACATTCGTGACTGTACGCCGTGAAATGGCAGCGTAACATTTTTGCAGTGAAGCGTATTCCTATCTAGTATATTACTAGGACTTCCTCCTTATATATGTCCTCTTTTGCACGAGACTTGGAATAGAAAATCTAGATATAGTTTTTTTAATGTTTGTCTGTCGATTTCGTCTGCATTTGTGGACGAACATTATTTTTTTTTATTTGAAAATGTGTATTTCCCTACTAGCCCTATTCCGTTCCCCATTTTCCGCCGGATTTTTCGAGTTTTCACATATAATCTTTAAAAAATCTTTACTTTGAAGTAATCAAAATATTACATACATCAAATTAGTTTTTCCTTGAATTTGTGCATATATTAAGTATAGTTTTGAAGTCACCTTTATATTTTATAAATTAATATATTTAAAATATAATAAATGCATATATGAAAATTGCGGAAATGAAAGATTTCTTTTTATTTCCAAAGGTATAAAAAGTAAGTAAGTAAGAGTTTTCATATAAAATGTATGTTTATAGTAAACTCTACCTAAGTACTAATTATACCTGCCATCGAATAAACAATGTATATTAATGGCTCTATTATGTTTCTTTGTATTTTATATATGACTTATATGAAATTTTATTTACTTACTTTATATATATAATACAAATGTATAACATATTATATGTACATGTAATGGTTAAAACAGATGGAAAGAGTAGAGTCAAGTTACTTCTAGAAAATTAAACACTCATGCTGAAGGATTATAAGGATTTGTCAGAAATTGCGTAGCGTAGCGTATAATTTCGCTCCATCCAACGTCTCGAATCTAGGTGGAAAGTGGAGAACGGAGTGTTTTGACACTGGTGTTTCTTAAAACACATATTTTATTTTATTATATTATATATAAACAAAATAAATATCATAAAACGAGGTATGTTTCTGTTGCTGTCTAGACACGGATGTGCCCAGGTGAAGCCAGACGACGAGGATTAATAGCGCGCCCGCTTCGCATTGCTGCTGGAACGTTTATTTGTTTATACATTTATTTGATACCAGTCATCGCTCACAACTTTGTTTAGGTTGACTTTCAGGTGTATAATATAAAATTCCGTTTTTACGGCTCCCGTACGCTCCCTAACCTAACCTACTAACTACTAAGGTTGTAGGTTAGCTGCATATCAAATCTCAACTTATAATTTCTTGAGTAAGTTGAGGGATTAAATGTATTTAATATTAGAGCCCCGCTCGCGGCTTCGCCCGCTTAAACTACTGAATTATTAATTTAATACATGAATTACATTATTTATGTATGAGGTTCCGGTATTAAGGTTCCTAATGTGAAAAATATTAATTATTATTCTAATATAAAACCTAAGGTTGTAGTTTCGTACTTCTCATAAGCATATTATAAACAACAAAGAAAAATAAAATAAAAACAACTTATATATATTTATAACAAAATCGTTGGGGGCTGTCATGTACAGATAGATATATTAGAAAAACTGTTATTGTAAAATAATATTTTTTAAATGTTATACGAGTATGTAAAAGGTATCCCGGAAAAAAGTAACAAATCATAAAAAACATACATACATATATATTATTATTTTTATCGTCCTGTAAAAGAGCCTGTCATCAGAATCACAGCTGCCGCGCGGTATGAAGCCAATCAACTTCGTTATGCAAAACGAACACTTTTCCGATATTAAATTTTCATCCTTTTTATATTGTGTCATAAAAACTCACATAAAATACGACAATATTGTAGTGAAAGTGTTACATTACACTTTTTATATCAATATTGTGCTGAATTTGAAAAAAAATACATATTACCTTTTTATTAGGCATAAAAATTTTAATGTAACGGGATTTGAACCCGCGCCTTATTGAAATATTTAACTTAGAAGAAGCGCGGGATTAAGTCTCGCTAGAAATAGTGGGTTAAGTAAGCGGGTTCGAAAATTGCAATTGCAATTGAATCGTGAAAATTGTATTTAAATTGGTTATTATAATAGAACCGGCAAACAGACTAAAATTGAAAAAATTGTTGTTTTGGGTTCTATTACATTGAAAAATGTTCCCAATAATAGATTTTCTAATATATTCAAAAAAAAAAGATATATATTTTACTCCAACCAAAAAATCAAATCTATTTCCTTTAACATATTTAGTTTACTTACTCTGCTACTGCGCAAAGACATCTCTAATATTATTATATAAAATGTTTCCACGTTCTCTCTCGTATGCCTTTAGAGGAGGTTATGGTGGCTTTATGGGCTCTTAAATATCCATTACAATCACTTTACCGTTTTCATAAGAAATACTGTCATTGTAGAGACGCTGTATCTCTTTGCTTTATATTTTTACTTTGTAAAGAAGTTGTGTATAGTTTTTAAAGTTTGCGTAGTTCGTTGAATGTCTTTACTAGTTTGTTAGTGATGAGTCACTATTTTTTATTCAGGACTCTATTGATTTTTACCACAGTGACATCATAGATGTAAAAATAATAATTATGTCTTAAAGGTACAGTACCGCAAAAGAAAAATACGAAACACTTATGGGATCACTTTGTTAACCGCCTGTCTGTATGTCTGTCAAGACTCTTTTTATCGAAATGTTATATAAAAAACTGAATATGAACCCGTAGTGGCGCAGAAGCAAAAGCATGACCGTAAATGCAACTGGTTGTGGTAACGAGTCAAGGCGTTCCGTTAAGTTCCGCCATTCAACGAACGAAGTGTTTTAATGGGAACGGAGTGTCTTAACACTTGGTTCCAATACTCCTTCTGCCTACTCTACTAAGTGCGGGATAGAGCGTGAAAGTAAAAAAAAAACAGGTATTTCTATTTTAAGTAATTAGACATAGAGTAAACTAAACAGGCGCATATCTTTTAAGTAACATAAAAAAAACAGGGGATCTGTAGAGTTATTAGTTATTTCAATTTAAGCACGCGGATGGAACTACACGCACAAGCTAGTAGTAATACAATATGAGAATACGTTTCGGAGACACATAAGCTGATTTTCATTTCGACTCGTTATGAAGAGAATTTAAATCTTCTTAGCAGTAAAATGAAGGAAACTCGAGCATGGCAGTATGTAACATATACAAATGTGCTTGTTAACAAAGGAAAATTGTTAAATTGTTGAAGTATCTTTTTGTTTAGCAGAAGGTATTCCATGACAATACAACAACGATATATTCTTAATGTTTCAGAATACTAGAGAGGGCCTAGTGTTGTTGAGTAAGCAACGCCATGCTCTCTTAGTATTGTATAAAAATGACAAATAATTTTTTTTTCTCGAATATGTATACAATCCATAACCATTTCTCTGCACTCAGGCCACCACCCACTACGATGGCATTCACTAAAAATATCCAAAATATTCTATTTTAATGATTTAAAGGCTTTATTTTGAGGCGTCGATAAAAATAAGCTTGTTATACAGTTATTTTCATCTCGACTTTCAACTTGATCGAAGTATTATAATAATGCCAGGCAAGCTATGTTTGATCTAATCTTCAAAAAGCTAGAGTTTATTTGAGCGCGCTTATCTCAATAACTACTGGTTTTATTTGAAGAGACACACTATATAATACAATACATACTTTGAACAATCTCAGTTACTGAGGTAGCCTGATTTATTGCGGCAGTGTTTCCAAGTCGGTATAGGTACCTTTAAAAAGACCTTCAAAAACACAGTATCAAAGACACAGGAGGAAGGTCACGTAAGAAATATGAGGATCCCCGAGAGGGCATGTATGATGAGTTTGATGACGTTCCGTTCTCTCTGACTACCGCTAGGGATAAAGCGTGACGCTAAGTTAAGTCAGTCCCTGAGTTTATGGGCTCTACTACCAAAGAAACTCGTCAGCTTCATAATATTTTAATTTATAAATTCTGAAAGAACTTCAGCTAAGACAGTCCTTAAATGGTTCATTCAATATTTTTCTTTGCGGAACTTAATTGAAATATATTTTCTGTGTAAATTGAGCTCATGAAGAAAGTTGTAAAAGATGAATTCGTGTTTTTAATTAAACTTTTTGAAGGAAATCTAGAAGATACCGAAATATGGTCTGTGCTAATAATATTAAGGCCGTCGCGTCGTAGTTGCGCAGCGACGCAATATCTGTCTGCAAACGCGACTTGTGGGTTTGATTCCCACTCGAGGATAATACTTAGTTTCGTTTCCTTTCTATGGTAACAAGACAAAGTGTATCGTTGATTTACTTTATTTAACAAACTATGTTTTGGATTCGGGTCAATAATGTCGAATGGTGTGTTTTAACACTAGATTTTCTGTGCTTCGGCTGCGGAATAAATTAGAAAAAAATATTAATCAGATGAAAACGAAATAGGAACCTGATACAAGTACTTACTTGTAGCTTTACGCTTTATCTAGCATATAGTGGGGTATGGAAAGTGGACTTGGTCTTGAGACACGCTATTCTTTACTTCAGGTCTGATTTACGACACATTGCGTGTTAAATTTGGGAACTCAACGCAGCACTTTGATATACTTTTTAAAAGAGTGAAAAAGTGAAAAAAAAAACATCCCCTCGAGTGAGAATCGCATCCACAAACGTCACGTTTACAGACTCACGTACTACATTCATCATCATCGACAGCCATCGACCGCTCACTGTTTGACATATACCATTCCCAATTCTCGCCACCACACCCATTACAGGTATTAAATAAAAAAAAAACAAAAAAAAACGTATAAACGTAAATTTGATTTACTTTCCCAACGGGTACCTACGGCTACACGTAGCGCAAAGGTTATTATAAAACTCAATATTTGCTCGTGACAGGAAAATAATCTCTTACTTGATAGATCTAATAAGAAAGCGATATTCACATATTGAATAAATCGTTTTCTAAATTACCTTTGGCAAATATTATGGAATATTTGTTATTATGTATTTTATAAGAAGTAACTAGAGGCTAGTCGTGGTGCAGGTGTCCCAAGCGTGCGACATTAAACGCGACAGGTTGTGGATTCGATTCCTACTTGAGGAAATGAATTATTTAATGTTTTCATTGAGTTCTACCACTCAAAATTCGGTGGCAACTGTGCCATGAGAATATTATCTCTGTAATGAGAATATTATTACCTCCATGAGAATATTATAACCTCTATATTTATTATTTTCCGAAATAATTAAAATTAAAGTAGCTTCACGCCGTATTCCTCATGCAGTTAGTAGTGTTAAGATTCTCCGTTCCCCATACATCACCTATTTTTTTTTTTTTTGGACAAATATATATTTTAAATTCTTTCTAAACAATTAGCGTAAGCTGTCCGATTAAAAAATGTCATATGTTATTCTAAGGAACATAACTGCAATTGACTGTTATGACGAATTCAATTTACCTTAGAAAATATCTTAGGCAGAAATAACGTAACATCAAGCCACTCCGTTCTCCGGAAATAGGTTCCCTAAATTTTACACTTACGTAAACATTTCATTCAAAATGAAATCTAGTGTAATCGATGGACTCCGACCGCCTCTGTAACGCGTTACCAAACACTCATAATGACATTTGCTATCATCAATCACGGTTTCATTCTTTTATTTTTTGCTTCAGTGAAACTCGCATAACGGAATCACTTTATCGTTAGGATAGATGACGGTATTACCATCACTCGTTTGAACGAAAACTCTTATATTTGGAAATAGCGTAAACACTTTTGTAATATACTTTCTTTTTGTAAACGAAATATGTAATGTAAGGATAAAATAAAATATTTAATTACGACGATTATAGTCAAACTACAAAAACATAAAGAAAATAAAAGGA
Organism: Heliconius erato x Heliconius himera; assembly: GCA_013421005.1. Classification (NCBI taxonomy): domain Eukaryota; kingdom Metazoa; phylum Arthropoda; class Insecta; order Lepidoptera; family Nymphalidae; genus Heliconius; species Heliconius erato x Heliconius himera. The sequence continues at coordinate 6,505 of JAATLQ010038069.1, read as the reverse complement.
ATGCCTGGAATAAGAAAACGTAAAGTAACAAAAGTTAATCAAAAAGGAACTATATCATATAATGGAGTAAAGTACTTATAATCTAGAAGTAATATAATAAATATATTTTTTGTGAGATTTAGTTACGATCTCGCCACAAAAGAAACTGATTATAATGAAAATACATTACGGCGTTTTTCTTAATGCTGACTGACTGTACAAGCCAACTATACCACATTATATTATATATATATACCCGCAGCTTCGCACTGATGGTCAGTGGAAAAAACTAGGAGTTTTATACGACACGACCAATTTTAAGTGCGAGAGGTACTGATAGCAGACACAGTGGGTTATTTTGAAAGATATGTATTTTAGTTCATAGCCTTCCTCAATAAATGGACTATCCAACACTAATATCAGATCCAACACTAAATATTTTTCAATTCGAATCAGTAGTTCTTGAGATTAGCATATTCACCGGAATAAACTCTTTATTATTCTTTTTTTATATACATTATCTGTACTAATATAATAAAGTTTGTTTGTTAACGCTAAGAACTCTGGATCTACTGGTCCGATTTTTTTTGTTTTCTATGAAAGCTACATTCCTAAGGAGTGCTATATGCTATATAACATTACGTAAATGTATATATGTAGTATAAATATTAGCGACACATCAGTACTTGCGGCTTCGTCCGCCTAAAGTATGCGATTTTTAATTAATACTCAATATTAAATTGATACACTAAAATGTGATCGTATTTTCGTTTTTGCTTGTTGCGCATTTATATCTTTTTTTTTTATTTTTACAAGTTTTTATTTAAATTACCGTGTTAGTTAGTATAATAAAATAGGTTAGAGTTTAATGTACAAACTGATCTTTATCCTGAATATAAACCGGAAACACATTTTTAATAATGGATAATAAAACAATAGACAATATAGATAATTAATACTATTTTTGATATCATTTTCAACAGTTAGTTTGTGTAAAATCTTGCAAGCTATTATTATACTCAACGTCACTTATCTACCCTTTTTCTTGCTTAAATAACTCTATTACAAACTTTATACTCGATCTGATTATACATTCAGTAATGCCTTCAGTATTCGGAAAGTGGGGAACGAAGTGTGTTAACTCTATGTTCCCGTTGCCTACACTACTGTGTGCGGGATACTGCGTGAAGCTGTATACATATATTTAGGCAGTCGTGGCGACGTGGCGACGGGACGGCACAGCGGAACAGCCTCTGACTATAAACTCCGCTGTTGTGATTTCAATTCCTACTAAAGAGAACAAAATATTTTCATTGGAGTGTCTTAATACTAGGACTCTCCCAACCCTCCGCCAATTTTACCATATGCAGCAAACATAATATAACAATCAAAATAAATATATAATTCTACAAAAAATATCATTTCTTGTTATTAAAAACTTTCAAAAGTTATTCATGAAGTTGGTAATAAGTTTCATGGATTTCATCGAGGGCACAAGTTTTGTTTTCTATTAGTGGAAAATTTGTTAAATATTAAGTAAAATATATTAATGTTATTAAAATTAGCTTCACGCTGTATCCCGCACACAGGGTAGGCAGAGGGAACCTAGTGTTAAGACACTCCGTTCCCCACCTTCTCTTCTTCCGAATTGTGGAGGCATTACGTGTTGAGTGGCAGAACTCAACCCCGTGCTTTGCCTCGACACCAGAGCGAAGAAATGGAAATATAAATATGTTATTATATTTATAATATTAGCCGAATCGCTAATCTAATTTTATATATATTTTTATTTTGTTCACTCCGAAAATAGCAGAGTAGGCAGAGATAGGAACATAGTGTTGGAGGGTTTTCCATATATTCCCATTTTTCTGCCATTTTTAAAAATGCTTGCCAGAAGCTATTTTTGGAGTCGGCGATAACATTGTAAATATTTTTTAAACTTTTGTTCGGTGTATTTAGTACTTATTTCTTAATGTTATTTTTTAAAAAGTAGTAGTAGTTAACAGTGGCGAGTGCAAAGGTACAACTTAACCAATAAAAATTGAGAAATTACACTTACAATTTTTGGCTTACCAAAATAACTTGATAGTATGCAACTAGCCTTCTATAAATCCCTATAATACTTAAAATATTAATCCCTAATAAGTTGTATCTTCTATCATCATCACCAGCTCAGTTATGTCATCAGATGATGATAACAAGAAGTAAATATATGATTAGTATAGGAAATTATATAAAACACATAGTTTGTCCCAACAAAATTTGGAGGATTCCTTCGATTTCAATTCCATTTCATCATCATATCATAACAATAGGAAAATACGATATAATAAAAAAAAATAAAATAGGTCCACATATGACGGAGAAATCGACAAACATAAAAAATATTTATAGAACCACCTTCTTTTCGGAAAAAGAAGTAGGTAAAAAGTAAGAAGCCCCAAGCTAATTTCGAAATACGCGAATTCACCGAAGCGTAAATAAGGAAGATTTTTTATTTTCACAAACTTATCGAAGGGGAGTCACTCGAGCGGCGTAATAACAAGATTTTGGGCATTTTAATGCAGTTTTGTTATTACAAGTTGAGAAAAATATTTGATATTCTTCAACGGTTTGGAAAATAATGGAGAAACTTTTGTATTTTTTTGTATTATGGTGATGAATTTACTGTGTACGCTGTGATATTTATTGAAGCATACCGATAGTTTATTTCGTGCTTGGTAGTTGTCCTTCAGATTTAATAGAAAATAAATTAACTAATCGTCACTCGCAACTTTTAGACGTGAATTTGACGTGGCATTGTGAAGATGTATTATATAAAAAAATAAGTCGATTTCAAAGCTAGACATAAACGCACAAATGTAACCAAATCCAAACTGTAGAAAATAATATTTTCATTATTTAAAAGTAATCGCAATTGAAAAATAATAACTGAAATTTATTTAAATCCGTAACTTGTGGAGTCGGTGCTAATAAGGGTATTTTTAAATTCAACTCTTTCTCCGGATTAATCGCGTACATTTATTTAGTTTTATACATTTTTACTTATTACTGCGAAGTGTTGGAAATTAAATATTTTTTCGACAGCCTGTGAAAGTTAATTTTACTTTCCACCCAAATGCATTAGCCAATTTGAGGCAAATGCAAGAATATCTTTACAATATCCAAATAATTTCAATCTTCATAAGTTATTGTAAAAAAAAAGTTTTTTGTTTTGACATTTTTTCAGATATTTATAGAGTAATAGTTTAAATTACTCTATTACAAAAGGCCTATTATTAAGCTATATTCAGTAATAATATTTTTTTACAAAAAAAAAAACCCGAATTCTTCAATTTCAACTTTCACCAAAATATTCTTGAAATGTGTCTCCTTTGCAATAAAAGAAGAATCATTGAAATCGGTTGGCAGAATATTCAACTATTCGTCAATTTCTCATGCACAAATTTAATGCAAATTTAAGACTTACGTAATTTTCTCATGGATACATTGTCAGAATTTTGGTCCAGCCAAATTAAAATAAGACTACACGGGAAGCTTTCAAATAAAAAAAGAATCATTAAAATCGCTTTTGTTGTTGTTCACTCAGTCAAAAGTTCTAAGGTAACAAACAAAAAAAAAATACAGTCGAATTAAAAGCCTGGTTCTTTTACAGAAATTGGTTAAAAAGTCACGAAACATTTAACAGCCCCAACAGTCGGGCTATATTTGTAAATTTTCTATAAAAATACCATTTTTTCCAAAAAAAAACCAAATTCCCAAATATCTGCTGAACCACTTGTGGCGATCGTTCTCTACACGGTTTATTTATTTATTTTTATTTATTAATTTTATATATGCGGGCGAAATCCAGGTGCGTGCGCCTAGCGAGCTTAACGGCTCCCGCTTGACCGTACAAGCGACAGCTGACCCTTTGTTCTCGCGGAACCGGTTACCGCCTCGATCTCACGTCGGGAGCTCACTTGCCGAGCTGCTAAGACAGTGCCTTTCTGCCTGCTCGCGACAACCGCACGCTTGATTTCGTTCCGTGGCTATTCGTAATTACGTGCACCCTATCGCTAATTATCCTTTCTTTATTCTTGAGACTTTTGCTTTTAAATTCTATTGTAATCGTTCCGTAATCTTAGCTTCTGTGCTTTTTTACTGTGCTTACTTGTATTCTTGTGCTTTCCTTTTTTATAATATATTTTCGTTATAAAACTACACGTTTTATATTATTTATTCCCTTTTGCCTTATCTAGTGTAGCGTAGCTTTTCCTTATCCAATACGCTCCTTACACTGGTTCACTATCGCTGAATATACATAATATGTACATGGGGATAAAATTGATAGGTATTGAGGTTCCCTAGAGACCACCGTTGATACGTAGATCGAGTTACAACTACTTGAAACATGGACATGGGCTAAATGCGTAATCCTGAATTTCCATAGGAATGAAACTATAAGTATTATAATTATACAATAAAAGTTTTTTTTACAATTTATTTCGATTTTCAGTAATAATGCCTTTAACATCTTACCTTTTCTTTGGTACCGAAGAGTTTTCTGACATCCAGACGCATAAATAAACTTTAATAGATTTTAAAAAGCGATTACTAAAGAGCAGGTCTTTTGATATACATTTTAAAATATGTATAATAAATACCGTTGAGTTCTTGCAAGGCAGATAGAAAGATCTTAATAATTTATGCGGTCTTTTTTCGGTTAAATTTCGTTTATATGGTTGTCACGACAGTTGTGGTTTCGATTTTCTCTCGCGGGAATTAATTATGTGTATTCCCCCGCTGGTACTAAAAGAAAACGCGGCATTGAATTCCGCTACTCAACGCAAAATCGCATTTCGTATTTTGGCGGAAAGTGGAGAACGGAGCATCTTTACACTAGATTCTCTCCGGGCAATACTCTGTTATGCGGAATAAATAAAAAAAAAACAAGTTTGTAAGTCTATATCGGTGATTTTTGACACTAAATATATCCACAAAATACTGTCAATATTTAAAGAATTTACATATTTATTACATGTCAAGATGCAGACCGAGTTGAGTATAAAGTATGAGAAGTACGGTGGCATTCCAATTTGCTATGAAAAAAACTAATTATGTTTACAAAATTGAATATGGATTCTCGTACATTTTTTTGTATTTTTTATTTTATTAAGTAAAAATATATTTTAGTTGACTTTCTAAGCAAATTGTCGAAGATACTGAAGGAAAATCTCGTGAAAAGCATGAGGGTTCCTCGGAAGTCATATAGGTATGAGGATATTGATGACAATGTGATGAGTCACAGCAGGTAAGTTGGAGCATTTCTATAGTTATCACTTTTTATTTTCGCCAGTTAACTAAAGTTGAGGTGTTCGCAAGCGTCGATACATGTAGTGACTGTAAACGCAATGGTTGTTGGTTCGATATCCGCTTGGTTCCCCCAGGATTGGTTAATTATTTAATTTTTTTTGCTCTGATATATAATTAGGCAAAGCGTGGCGTCGAATTTTGAAAATTACCGAACTGTATATACGGGATATAGCGTCAAGCTAAAAAACATAATTTAAAGTCTAAATGTTAAAAATACCAACTGAATGTATGTATATTTGAAGTGACAAGCAATTTCTTAAAATGTCCCTTTAATCCTTTGTCTGGACCGAACTCAGACACCCCTCCGTTATTTTCACGTAAAGCTTGGCTAATATATTTTGTACCCACCAAGTACTTGTGTACATAATAAACGACAAAGTAGAATACTTACTTAAAGAATACGTATTTTTTCTCAAATTAATAAAGAGAGCTTAATAAAAAAACCCTGTTTTAATCCATTCCTTCGAGTGGGGACCGCACCCACTACAATCTCCATAACAATCACGCTGTCCCACTGTGTCTATACATGACATTACTAACTCTTATAAGATCATAAATCAGCTTCACGCTGTATCCCGCACACAGCAGGGTAGGCAGAGGGAACCTAATGTTAAGACACTCCGTTTCCCACTTTCTGCCGAATTCTGGAAGCATTGCGTCGAGTGGGGATCGGACCCACAACCAGTCGGTTTTACAGTCACACCTCGTGCCGCTGCGCCACGACTGGCCTCTTATTTATTTCTTTATTTCTTCATTTGTACACCACTTACATAAAATACATTAAAAAAAAAAACAAAAAAGAAAACAAATGTACAAAAAGGTGGCCTTATGGCTAAGTAGCCATCTCTTCCAGACAACCTTTAGAGCGAAAAGAAACTGTTATAATATTAAGAAGGTGGGTGGTGGACGTAGTTAAAGAGTATATTAATAAACAATAAACAATATACTGATATATAGATATTTCTAATATAATACAATACATAGACTAATAAACAATATACATACATACATACAGTAAAATATATATAATACATACATATAAATATATACACACATAATACATACATAAAATAGATCCAATGTAGACAGTGATAATTCATGAAGTTGTCACAAAGTGATGACGTACAGCTTTTTTAAATGTCAGTAATGATTTTGCCTGACGAATATTATA
>JAATLQ010038068.1:0-75714 GCA_013421005.1 Heliconius erato x Heliconius himera | reverse complement strand
TTTTTTTTTTTTTTTTTTTTTTTTTTAGTTCCGACGCATCGACTCGCGGGGTCTGGCACACTGGCATTCGTTGGTTCTGGCGCTTGCGCCAGAACCAACGAATCCATACTACTTAAGACACTCCGTACCCCACTTTCCACCAATTTCTGGAGGCATTGCATGAGTGACGGAACTCAACGCCGCGCTTTGCCTCGACACTAGAGAAAGGTAATGAAAATATAAATGTAAAGAAATATTTCACTTCCTCGAGTGGGGATCGAATCCACAACCAGTCGATTTTATAGTCACTCTTTGTGCCCCTGCGTTACGACTGGCTTCAAACTATTACTTTAATTCCCAAAAGTGACAAATACCTAGAGATCTTTATCAATAATCATTTAATCATAACTATATTAGTCATAATTGTATTTGGACTTATATCATCACTATTCCAGTCCCATACAAAAGTGTATGAAAACTTGTAAGGATGAAGAAGGCGATATTGACGTCTTATAAAAAAATATTTTTATCTCCTTATTATAGAATAACAATTTTTTTTTGCGGCACGCTGTAACCCGCACACAGCAAGGCAAGTAGAGGAAACCTAGTTAAGACACTCCGTTCCACATTTTCCGTGGAGTGGCGGAACAACAACGCCGCGCTTTGCCACGACACCAGAGCGAAGAAATGAAAATATTTCATTTCTTCGAGTGAGAATCGAACCCACAATCTTTCGCGTTATTGCACATTTCATGCGATACTAAACATTAGAACATAGAGAAGAATCTTTTCCAAATGATGTGATCAGCGGTTCAATTCCAGGTCTTCAATCGGTGATGGCAGAAATCCCTTTCTTCTGTTGTTGCGAGACCAATGGAGGATATTCATAACATCTACGTTGGTCTCGTAGCAATAGAAGAGAGACTCTGATTGACTCTTGCATTAACCAAAAATGAGTCCCTCCCATTTATTCTTAGTTTCTTGCGCCGGTAGTTCTCAGGCTTGAGGTAGGTATTTACTATTAAAATTGATACCTTAACAGATAGTTATTTGCCTTTTAAATAAAGCATGGACCTTCGAGTGCTTTCTTCTTTTGAATAAAATTATTTGACTTTAACTATGATTTTATTCAAAGTTATTTATCTTCTACCAGATTGTTCTTCTATACTAATGTAAGTGAAATTAGGAATCCAGCTTTCTTCTTTTAGTGAAGATTTCTTCATTTATTCGATGAATGGGTGATCTAGCTGCGTACAGTCTGATTGTAAGCGACAATAGAACCGTTGCGTTTCAATTCGGACATGTTCAGTCGATTGTCTTCTTATGATGAATATATTAATTTATGAAAGTTCTTTTTCTGCCTTAACATCTACCGAGGCTACAACATCAAATGTCCTTGGGGCATTCTTGATAATTACCGCTTAGAAATAGAATACAAAGTGAAATGTATGAAATATATCTTTTCTCATAAAGGATCTGATAATATTTTTTTAGCTTCTGGCGCGTGTAATAATACGCGTTGGCGTTGTCACAGCAACGTGTATGCCATTTTGTAAACATAAAAGTGTAAATATTGTCAAATGTATGGTAGTGTGTGTAATGTTTTGTTTATTGATATAATGTACTTTAATAGCATTATTGTTAATTATTAGCGTTTTGCATTTATCCTACATATAAACTGTAAATGTGACAAATTTCATACTCCTACGTTCACACAATTTTCTCGAAACCGGGTCCAAAATTTTTGCTTCATGTATTAATGTATAGATTATAGGCTTTTTAGCTTACTACTTTTTAGTTCCAAACCTTTTGAGGAAAAAAAAACCCTTATAAGATCATTTTTAACATTTTTAAAGTGTTATTTCACACTTATGAAAGAAAAATACTTATTCATCATTTGGTTGTCCGTCTGTCTGTCTGTCTGTCAAGAGCTTTTATTTCAGGAACGTGACTACGAGTTGAAATTCAAACCATATACCTTTGATCTACGGCCCAATGATTTCCTGAAAAAAAACGTATTTCTACATTCACCAAAAAAAAGATATAGCCGTTTATATAGCAAAAACACATTTCAACACTAAAAAACAAAAAAATGAGGAAATCAAAATTAATTGAGTACTTCCGGTTAACTTAGAATTATATAATTTGGCAGCTTGCTAGCATCTATTAGTACTAGTTCAGGAAAAAATCAGAGTACTATACATTTATGTCATAAAAAATAAAAGCCTTGAAAGTGGAGCAAAATTGATATTAAAGCCAGCCAGTTAGTTCAAGTCTGAATTCCAGAAAAAGATCGAGATCACATTTTTTTGTACGGAACCCTCGGTGGGCGAGCCGGCGGCTTCGCCCGCTTATTAGGAGGGAATCCAAAACACACCACGAAACACGTGTTCAATAAAATATTTTTAGCAGTCTGAATTTAAATTTTTATAAAAATCGGTGGCAATTTAAAGATTTTTCCATATAAACTTTCAACCCCTTATTTGAACCTTTAGGGAGTGAATTCTTAAAAACCATGAAACACGTGTTCAACGAAATATTTTTAAGAGTCTGAATTTCAAATTTTATGAAAATCAGTGCAAATTAAAAAAATTTTCCATACAAACTTTCAACCCCTATTTCATCCCTTTAGGGTTAAAATTTTTCAAATTCCCTTCTTAGTGGATGTCCAGAATATGAAAATAAACATCTGCCTAAATTTCACGTTTCTACCATCAGCGGTTACGGCTCTGCGTGCGTCTTACCTCAGTCAGTCAGCACAAGTCCTTTTATATATATAGATATAACAAGACAACAAACAACAAGGCATATTAAAGCACTTCCGCTTACCACCTTCCGCCCAAGGACCATGACAGAACAAGGTACAAGAATAGTCAGTTTCCCTCAAATGGTGATCGAATCCAACCACCGCGTTGTCAGTCAAACACTGATCCACTGCGCCACGATGGCCTCAGTAATAAGAAAACACAAAATTTTCTCAAAATAAACAACTTCTAGTAATTAATTAGCCTACACACGGCAGCTTAATTAGAAATTAAATGTAACCTTGACTTAATTTCACTGTTTATACCTATGATGCTAGTTATTAACTTTCTTTTAGATCAGCGATGTAATATGACAGCGTCTGACTGTAAGCACGATAGCTGTGGGTTCGATAATCATTCGGTGTATTTAATTATTTTCATTTTCTCGTTCTGGTATCTGGTAAAAAAATCTCATCGGCAACTACGGCCTCAGTATTTATTTGTACTTTTTTTTTTCAGCTTCTCGCTGTATCACACAGACAGCAGGGTAAGCAGAGGGAACCTAGCGTTAAGACACTTCGTTCCCCACTTACTGCTGAATTCTGGAGGAATTGCGTGTTGAGTGGCAGAACTCAACGCCGTGTTTGTCCTCTACACCAGAGCGAAGAAATGGAAATATAAATTTAAGTAAATATTTCATCTCCTCGAGTGGGGATCGAACCCACGACCAGTCACACCTCGTGCCGCTGCGCCACGACTGGCCTCAACTATTTGTACTTTAATTGATATTATTGTAAATTGAGAGATCAGTTTGTCTTAAGCTCAGATTTCCTGCGCTCTGTTAGTTCGGGGTATAATAATAATTTAAATTACAGAAAGACAATACCTACTTAAACAAGGCGGTTGTAGTGTAGTGGCGTAGAGTTTGACTTCATAGTTGTTGGTTCGCTTAATATTAATCTCAGGTTCGATTTAAAAAAAAATGTATTAATGCCGGTGAGGTGACGATTGTGGCTTCGATCCCCCCTCGGAGGGATGATGTATTTAATATTTTCATGTATTTGCTCTGGTAAAAAGGCAAAGCAAAGTTGAGTTCTGCCCGTGAACACGCAATACAAGTGTAGAACGGAGTGTTTAACCACTAGGTTCCCTCTGGCTACCCTGCTATATTTTGAATAGTCTATTTATCGAGGCAGCCTATAGACTAAATTAGGCACATATATTTTTTAAAAAATATATTTTGTCTGTACATTCCACCCAAGTGAAAACCTACACAGCTAAAAAATAAAAGTAAATTTGTACAACATTTAGCCATTTACCCATACCTAAATTCATTAAAAAAAAAAATCTCCCTTATTTATACTAACATTACAAAGCGGAAGAGTTTATTTGTATTGTTTGTTTAAACACTAAGATCTCTGAGTCTACTGGTCCGATTTACTTTATTTTTATTTTGTATGAAAGCTGCATTCTTCAGTAGTGCTATAGTATAGGCTATATAACATTCCAGTGTAATACTTACTTAGCCTTAAATAACAAAATAACAATAATAAGGAACGCCATCGAATTTTTTTAAACGCGTGCGCTGCGATAAAAAAGTTGAACATATGTCAGTACGTTGTAGGAGAAAAATATTAAATTTTATTAGTTCTAAAAAAAAGTCCTCGACACCATATATCTATCTCTTATAAATAAGCGACAATAAGGCATTTTGTGATAAAAAATAATTGAAAATTGAATTTTATTTCACATGTATATTGAAACTTACGAGCGGAAGTTATTTCATCATCAAGGAAATTTAATGAAGGTAATCTTCGATTTTCATAACATGTAATTTAAATGTGTATTTTTCGAGAAAATGCAAAATTAAAGTAATTCAATGTTCTGTTTACGGCCGCAAATTTAGACGCGAGTCTCGCGGGGGGCGCCCTTGCCGCCGATGATATCCTATCATACAGCCACGTATTGTTCATGATTGAATGTATTAATATATTGGCAAACACAGCATGCATGAGTGGGCCGCTATAGCATATAGCAGGGTAGGCCGAGAGAATCCAGTCACATAACACATAACATATCTTATTCTCCGCATTTAGCCTGAATTTGAAGAAATTAAATGGTGCAACTCAACGCCGCGCTTTGCCTCGACACCAGAGCAAACTAATGATATTATTAAATATTTAATTTCCTCGAATCGAAAATCGGGAAGCGAACTCGCAACCTGTAGCGTTTAAAGTATCACACGCTTGCGTTACGACTGGCCTCTGTAGTAGTAATAGTAGTAGTAGTTAGGTAAGGTGTTCAAATCCGTTATTTAATATGCTTATTTAGTTAAAACTCTTACTGAACAAACGCTAGCGGATAGCGTTAGTTCTAACGACTTGGACGAGCTTAAGTAATTTGTTGTTAAGCAATATCTGTGCAGATGAAAACTCGAGTAGCTTTGAAACTTAAGGAATTTTAGTTTAAAGTTAACATTTTAAGGAAAATTTCATTTATATTTATTTGTTTTGGTACTTTTCTAAATTAGTACATTTAAACTAATATAATAAAGGTAATGAGTATGTATGGTTGAACCAAATAATCTCAGGAACTACTAGTTCCAAGTGGCGGGTTTGATTTCTGCTACGTTTATTTTCTTTTTGTTTCTATGTATTTTCGTTTCCTTAAATTCATGAGATACATATAGCATATTAAAATTCTTGGTCTCATGAGCTCCTTAGTGACTGGCAGAAAATGCACAACAATAAGACTATTACAAAACGGAATTTTATGCCGTCGTGGCATAGTGGCATAAGCGTGTGACTGTAAGCCCAGCGGTTGTGGGTTCGATTCCCGCTCGGGTTACTTATTTATTGACTGAGAGGCTCATTTTATTATTTGATTTTAATTTGAAAAATCTTATTTTTAGATGACATTGATTTTTGATGTCTATTTATATACGTAAGTAAGTTGTTTTATGCCTATAGAACAAAAAAGAAAAATTAAGCGGTGCATGGAGAACGGAGTGTTTTAACACAAAGTTCTCTTTACATTTCCTATGTGAGAAAAACTTAAAAGGAAAAGCTGCTTTCAAATCGTCGTGTCCATAATGAAATTCCTTGCGTTTATACATTTCGTTCATACATTTCGTTTATTCGTTATCGTAGTAGTTTTATTACATTTATATGTTTCCTGTAAATTCTTGTGAATAGAAGAGATAGTGGATAAGTTTCTTTATTGGATTTATTATAGTTCTGGTAAGATGAACTTCCGGCCTAAGAGCTAAAGCTTTTTATTTCATAACTTAATAGTTTTTTTGTAATGAGATTTTATATCCATAACTTTTAATATCTCGTAGAATATTATAATTGTCAGAGCATTTAGATTGTTGAGGCCAGTCGTGGCGCAGCGGCTCGAGGTGTGACTGCAAAACCCGACTGGTTGAGGGTTCGATCCCCACTCGAGGAGATGAAATATTTACATAAATTTATATTTCCATTTCTTGGCTCTGGTGTCGAGATTAAGCGCGGCATTGAGTTCTGCCACTCAACACGCAATACCTCCAGAATTCGGCAGAAAGTGGGGAAAGGAGTATCTTAACACCAGGTTCCCTCTCCCTACCCTGCTGTGTGCGGGATACAGCGTGAAGCTGATTTTGTTTAGATTGTTTATATGAGGTACCGCTTCACTACTTCCAAATTTCTTTTCTTAGTATAAAAACAGTCAAAACAAAAGATTCATTCCCCCATATATGATTTAAATCTACAACTATCGCCATCAATCCGATATATCTCAATTGAGTTGCAAAATAAGCAATAAATATTTATATGTGAATACGAAAAGTCTTGTTTCGGTCGTTATTGGATTGCAAAAGTTTTTGTAGGACATTGATGTAATTTTTATTTGCACTTCCGACTCGATTTTTACACATTATATTGATATTAAGGTTATATAAATTATAAAAATTACTCACATACATACTTTTTATTTATAATATAGAAAGTTGAAGAAAACGATAGAAAATTAAAATACTCCAAGAGTTAAAACTCGAAGAGCTTTCCACTTATATATCCGTGATCCTGCTTTTGTCTTCTGTCACTCGGCACCAGGCATCCGTCAATTGACGTAGTCACTCTCGTCAGCCATTCGCTGTTTATCATCATTGACAAATTGGCCCAGGAATTATTTAAAATTTACAGGAAGATGAAGACTTGAAATAAATCAGCTTCACGCTTTAACCCCGCACACAGCAGGGTGGACAGAGGGAACCTAGGATTTAGACATTCCGTTCCCCACTTCTAACCGAATTCTGGAGGCATTGCGTGCTGAATGACAGAAGTCAATGCCGCGCGTTGCCTCGACACCAGAGCGAAGAAATCAAAATATAAATGTAAATAAGTATTTCACTTCCTCGAGTGGGGATAGAACCCACAACCAGTCGGTTTTACAGTCCTCTTGCCGCTGCGCCACGACTGGCCTCAAGACTTGAAATAATATTGTTATATTGATAATTAATATTTTTGTATATAAATATAATCTTTTAGGAATAAAAGCTTATTTATCAAGATTTTCTGTATTTTTATACGTCCTTCGTATTAGGGGAACAAAGGGATAACCGTTCTCACCCGTTAGAGAATACATTAAGTGTTACAACAGCATGTACATGTATGTGAATATTTGGGGCAATATGCCTATGTGCATAATATGTGTCATGCACAACAATACATATTATAAACAAAATTGAAGTATCTATGTGTGCTTTTAAGATAATTGTGTTATTTCATAAAAAAAATCGTCCGTCTGTATTTCTGTTTGTCCGTGTTAATCTCCGGAACAGGTATACCGATATTATGGGACTTCCACTGGAAGTTAGAAGTGAAGAAAACTTAAAGAACCATTACTTTTTGTATATTTATTATCGAAGTATTGCAATATTTATACAAAAATAATATATAAAATGAAATTCACGATTTTTTATTAATAAGATTTTTTCTTAAATTTTAACAATTTTAAGAACATAAAATATAGTTTTAATTCTGTTATTCTATCTAACATCTTCAGTAATTGATGTTATTATTGAGGCTGTTGTGGGACAACGGTAAATCGAAACGGTAAACGGTATAACAAGACAAAGCGCGGCGTTACTTCGATACTCAACACCAATGTCTCGAAAATTAGGTGGTGCATGGAGAAAGGTGTATGTAGTTTATTAACCTTAGGTTACCTCTATGTAGCGTGAAAATGTATATATATGCGGGATACAGCGAAAATCTAAAAAAAATACTTATATATTTTTTAAACATGAATGTTGCATTTTTATTGTATACGAGTATTTAAATCGCTTTGCGCTTTGCTTCACGCGATCGTGGCAATTATGCACACAAAACGGCATGAAAAAAATACAAAAACATAAAATAATATTATTTTGGAATTATATATAAATTCAAAAAAAAGCATTTCGCAAAGCGCTGTTCCGCAACTGGTCGACAATGAAATGTTATATAAACATAGCATAAGGATCCCTGGAAAACATCACAAACAAACATCTCATTAAAAAAATATTACAAAAATAAAAATAAAAAAAAATTAAAAAACCAAAAACACATTAAAAAAAAGAAAAATTCAAACAAAAACAAAATAAAAAAACACACAAACACAACTCACCTCTGAACTCGATGCGCGCGAACTTATCACTGTTGCGTTTCAAAACTTTGAACCGTTTCAAATTAACTATAAGAGACATCTGGATGCCCGAGAGCTCACTATTTCATCACGAAAAGTTATTTACCGTCCACCATGCGTTGGATAGTGGTTATTCCCCGGTTTGACAAGACATCCGGGCGGTCTGAGCGCTGCCCGAGGAATGAAGGGTAAGCCCGGGCTTACCCCCTGAGGGGAACCCCCTGCCCGTTTAGGCACCGCCCATAGCTGTCTCCCACAACCCCCTTATATTTGTACATTGTTCTTTGTTACAGGAAGCGGGGAAATTTTATATATTTTTTAGTTTTATTTTTTATTTTTATATTTTTTTAAGCTTTACGATGTATCCCGCTAAGGTATCGTAGGGTAGGAAAAGGGAACCTAGTGTCAGGATACCCCGTCTCCCACTTTACGTCCAATTTTCGAGATATTAAGTGTTGAATGGCGGAACTCAACACCGTTCTTTGTCTTGTTATCGTTCTGGTAGCAAGACATAATAGATCCTAAGATAATGATATATTGGTTTCTAACTTTATAGAGCTAATTTGGATACGGCCTTACCGTATCCAACGGGTTCAAATACTACTTAAGCATATATATTTAAAGGGGTAGAAATTCATGTGAAATATCGCTTTTCAGCTGCATTCCGCATGTAGCAGAGTAGGGGAGCGCAAAGGGAACATAGTGTTAAAACACTTCGTTCCACACTTTTCACCAAAATCTATAGCCATTGTGTGTTGAGTGGTGGGACTCCACGCCGTGCTTTTGGTCTCGGTACCAGACGGAGAAAAATAAAAATAGTAAATGTTTAATTTCCTCGTCCGAGAATCAAACCATAGCCTATCGCGCTTACAGTACGCTAGTACTGCAGCTACTTCATTCATATATTTTACATATAGAATATACATGAAAAAATAAAATTATAAAATATAATCACATTTTTTGCGCAGATTTTACTATCCTAAATCGAAATAAGACAACTTGTTAAATTAAATGAAAAATCCATTATCAAGTGCGTCCAATGATGTATTTTTTTATATTTCCAGAATTATGTCAGAAAAACAGATTGAAGCTTTTTCCTGTCTCTAGCAACACGGACGCAGTTAACTTAGACAAGAGAGTATCAAGACACTCCACTCTCCTCATTTTTTTGCTTTGAGCTGCGTCCAACACATACGCAGTGTAAGCAGGTGTCGAGGGACCTAGGAACCTAGTGTTAAGACACCCCATTCCCTATAAAAAACTTTCGTTCCCCATTTTTCACCGAATTCTGGAGGCATTGTGCGTTAAGTGGCGGTACCCTACACCTGGTTTTGTCTCGACGCCAGAGCGAAGAAATCATTAAATATTTCATTTCCTCGAGTGGGAATCGAATCCACAATCTGTCACGTTTACAGGCACACGCTTGTGCTTCCGCACCACGACTGGCCTCATATTATATTTTTTTTACCTAGCCTGTATTGTCCCATTGTTGAGCAAAGGCCTCTCGGCCTTTGCCCAACAATTCTATTTCTTCCAATCTGGTCTATTTTGTGTTATTGAACACCAGTCAGGCTGATAATGGTCCAGCTCGTCTCACCATCTTCGACTCTTTAGGCATGCGTCACACGTGTCCGAAACTACTGTACTAAAAAAGTTGGAATATAGATGGGTGAGGGAGGGTAGGAGTAGTTAGGAATACAAGCAGAAGATTTTTGGAAATTATTTCAAAAAGGTTATTTCCTCTTTACGAATAACCTTTTCACAAATGAGAGAGCTTTGTTATCTCTGCGCATCTCTACTATTTAGCGCAGTCCATATCATTTCCTGACTAATTAAATAAAATATTTTTTTAAAATTCAGCTTCCTGTATCCTGTACGCAACAGGGTAGGCAGAGGGAACCTAGTGTTAAGACCCCACTCCGTTCCCCACTTTCTGCCGAATTACGTGTTGAGGCGCAGAACTCAACTTCATCTTCTTCTTTATAGTTTTTTGATACGCTAAGATTTGTATGAAGACGAAGAATGTTAGCAAAATATTCTGGTTAAAGTGATGACAAAATAAAAAATAAGAGGTCAGTCGTGAGGCAGCGGCACAAAGTGTGAATTTAAAACCGACTGGTTGTGGGTTCGATTCCCACTCGTGGATATGAAATATTTACTAAAATTTATATTTCCCTTTCCTCGCTCTGATGTCGAGGCAAAGCGCGGCCACTGCCACCTAACACGCAATGCCTCCAGAATTCGGCAGATAGTGGGGAACGGAGTGTCTTAACACTAGGTTCCCTCTACCTATCCTGCTGTGTGCGGGATACTGCGTGAAGCTGATTTGATGACAGAAAGTGGTAAACGGAGTGTCTAGTGACACTAGATTCTTTGTCTATCCGGCAATAAAGCAAAAAGATTCAAACTAATTAATAAAAGAATATGGGGGGCAAACAAATTAAACCTTTGTTTATCTTAGATTCTTAAACTTTTATTTAAAAGTCTTAAAGTATCTGATTTTAAACTAAATAAAATTTAAGCATAGAAAATTATTTGTATAAACAGTATAAAAAATTTTACGTAAAGGGACTTAAGCCCGCGGCTCTTAGAAACGTCCAAGCGCTCTGACCACTGAGCCATACGTTGTTGACAGTTCCAATACAACCGTTCTATAATCGTTAATTAACGGCAAATCTCTTTAAGATCAAGACGTCCTTATATCCTAGGACTCTCACGTCTAAGTGCTCCTTACACGACCTATCACGAACAACCCCCACTTCAAAGAAAATAAATAAATAAATCTTTGACGAGATCGCAGACGTTGGTTGTGAGGATCTTCGCTTCATAGATATTCAGTTAAATGCTTATACAGAGTGTTTTTGTCATCACCACTTAAAATTAAACCACAGTTTTAACTACTCTTTGAAAACTTAATACAATTACCCTATATGCTGCTCTCATAAAAGGAGCGCAGACGCTTCCACTCTGTATATAAAGAAATCCCCGATCTCGTAAATGAATGTTTAAAGGTTTTTATATAAGAGTAAATATGAAGAGTAATATATGACATATAACTTATTTAATACTCTACCTAGGTAGTATTCTATACAATATCGAATACGCAGTAACGTGGAACAAATGAGGAACGTGCACTAAAACAGGAAATAAATGTGTTTCGATTTGTTCACTTGCTTGCATTGTATGCATTTTTTTATTAATGCTTACATATGTGATTTATCGGGTTTTTCTAACCTAACCTTAATCTGTAACTCGAATATAGGTATATAGCTCAAGATTAATTTATTTGAGGCCAGTCGTGGCGCAGCGGCACAAAGTGTGACTGTAAATCGACTGGTTATGGGTTCGATCCCCACGCGAGGAGATGAAATATTTAGTTAAATGTATATTTCCATTTCTTCGCTCTGGTGTCGAGGAAAAGCGCGGCGTTGAGTTCTGCCACTCAACAAGCAATGCCTCCAGAATTCGGCAGAAAGTGGAGAACGGAGTGTCTTAACACTAGGTTCCCTCTGCCTACCCTGCTGTGTGCGGGATGCAGCGTGAAGCTGATTTATTTATTTATTTTTTATTAATTTATTTCACAAATTCCAGATGGAACGGCGGGTACTCTATACAATGCCTCCGAATTCGAGACATTACGTGTTGAGTGCCGGAACTGAACACCACACTGTCTTGTCAGAGCGGGAAATTAAGTCCTCCGAACCAGTTTCGAATTTACGAGCATGGCTTGGCATTTATAATATTTTCACACATTTGAAAAATGCTATTACTTTACAGTATATATTTTAAAGTGGAAATTTACAAAATAGTAAAATACCATTTCTACGAATCCAGGTTGAGAGAGGATCCTATAAATGATATAATATAATAATGCATGCAATAGTGATGTACCTACAGAGGCAATTTTATGAATATAAGTATGGCTTTAGAATATTTTAATAGGACAGCCTTTATGCCTTGTATGAAAAGTCTTATTTCAATGGGTAGAGGCCGTCGAGGCGCATCGACACAATGTTTTGCTGTGAACGCGATTATTATGGGTCCGATTCCAATTTGGGAAGTAAATTATTTTATTCTATTAATTACTGAGGCCAGTCATGGCACAGGGGCACATAGTGTGACTGTAAAATCGACGAATTGTGGGTTCGATCCCCACTCGAGGAGATGAAATATTTATTTACATTTATATTTTCATTTCTTCGCTCTGGTGTCGAGGTAAAACGCGGCGTTGAGTTTCGCCATTTAACACGCAATGCCTCCAGAAATCGGCGGGAAGTGGGGAACAGACTGTCATAATACTAGGTTCCCTCTGTCTACCCTGCTGTTTGTGGGATACAGCGCATTGAGTGGCGGAACTCAACGCCGCTCTTTGCCTCGACACCAGAGGGAAGAAATGGAAATATTAATTTAAATAAATATGAATTTCTTCAAGTGGGGATCAAACTCACAATCGTCACGTTACAGTCACTTCCTTGTGCCCCTGGGCCACGACGGACTCGATCTAACACTAAATTCCACCTCGCCGCCAAATTTTTGAGATACTGCGTGTTGAGTAGCAGAATTCAACGCCGCGCTTTGTCTTTATACTAGAGCAAGGAAATTAAAATAAAAAAAATATTCTACAGTCTGAGATACGAACCCACCACCGTCGTGTTTACTACAATGCAAGACTGCGTCTTGCCACGGCGGCCCCACCAAAAAAATATATCATAAAATAAGCATCAAAAATAATATTAATAAATATAATATTATTAATATTTTTAATGAAACTCGTTCCCCCATCACTAAAACAGACACAGGATTAACAAGCAAGCTTTCAGATAACGTAGCTGTTACTAAAAGGGCTAGTGTTCCGCAGAATGCACTCAATACGAGTAAATAAAGTTAATGTATGTCCGTCAGTTTGAAACTGGATAGTAAATCCAAGTATATTATACTATATATATACATATATAATAATTATATAAAAATAAAAATAAAAAACGCTGTATCCCGCCCACAGTAGGGTAGGCAGAAGGAACCTAGTGTAGTAGAGGAAACATTGCATGTTGAGTGGCAGAACTCAACGCCGCGCTTAACCTCGACACCAGAGCGAAGAAAATGGAAATATAAATTTAAGGAGATGAAATCTCCTCGAGTGGGGATCGAACCCACAACCAGTCGGTTTTACAGTCACACCTCGTGCCGCTGCGTCACGATCGGCCTCATATATAATAATAATATCTAATATATATACAATATATAATAATATATATACAGTACTATAGATATACATAATACTATTCCGCATTTTTTGTTTCAAATACTCTATGAATACGTAACATTGTTAGAACAGATGTTATTTGGGGAACAGAGTGTCTTAACACTATATTCCCTCAGTCACAGCTGCTATATACCGGAGATAAGGTTAAGCTAAAACAACAATATAACAAAACAATATATAATATTTATTCAATTCAATTTTTTTTATAAAATAATTTGCAATTTATATATATATTCCTAGAAGTCAAGAAATTTACATTTAATCCTATAAATTGATTTATATTGAACTCAAAGTAAGATGCATACAATGAAGTAATCTACCTGTCTGTAGTTATATCTCGTTGAGATCGTGATTAAAATGGATGCAGAGATTGAATGGGGTGAGGCTGTACGTGTAACATGCTGTTGTTGTTTTATAGGTTCAAATCAAATTAAGTTTTCTGTTTATAAAACTGTAATATATGGTCCCGCACATAGCAGAGAAGGCAGAGGGAACCTAAGAAACTAGTGTTAAGGCACCACTTCAATTAAGACTTCTCTTCTTCTCTATCCGCTGAATTCTGGAGATATTGCTTGTTGAGAGGTGGAAGTCTATGCGGTGTTTTGACTTATTACCAGAGCGAGGATTTAAAAATATTAAATACTAGCAACCCGCTCGCGGATGCGCCCGCTTGATCTACATAATTATTAATTTACCAATCTGCATTATTATCCTATTCTAACAATAATAGGCATCATTTTGAAAATAATATCTTTATCAATATTGAAAACGAAAGTTTCAGTTTCAATAAAACAATAGTTTATAACAAATTTGTCATGCTATGTTTTATAAAAAAAAATTGACACCAGTAACATTTTATCTTACATATTTTCCACGTACAGACAGCGATCCGTTACGATTTTATTATATGTATATATTTCATTTCCTCAAGTGAGAATCGCTCCCACAACCCGTCGCTTTTTCGCTTGCACGCTTGTGCACCTGCACCACGACTGGCCTCAATATAAATAAATAAGTATATATATTGAAACTTCGATGCATTTGCTGTTTTCCTCGAAAAAAATTGTATCAGGTTTGATATACTGATTCTTACTGAATGTTGGGTTTGTTTAAATTATTTTTTTAGGTTCTTTATTGCACAAAATTTAATACATAAAAAATGTACAATAGGCGGGCTTAACGCTAAAAAGCCTTTTCTACCAGCCAACCTAAGTCATGTGGGAGAATAAAATGTGTAGGTGTGCAAAAAAAATAATAATAACAAAATATCAATATTTAATATACATATAAGTATACGTAACAAATACAAGTAATAATAACTAAATATATTTTTTTACAACAACTAATCCACTTGGATTCATGGATACACTTTTTATTATTCGGATTATAAGATCGATAACGATGGTATTATAATTTATATCAAATCTATACCTATACTAATAATAAATTTGTAGAAGAGCCGTTTCTGTACATTGAAAATATTTTTTTAAAAATTAGTCAAGAATGTTAAAGGATAACTAATAGAATCCATTTCCAGCTTTTTGGATTTTTTGTCTGTTTGTCTGTTTGTGTGATCACATATCACGTAAAAAGTTCAAAACAAATTTAAGCAATTTTCATATATAAAAATTGTAAGTTACTCAGAGTACATTTTGTGTTTTATTTCATTGTAATTGCTGCACTTTGCACAATTGCACCCTCAAAAGAATTATATAGAACTCTTATAAGATCACTTTGTTGTTTGCCTGTCAATCCGTCGGTCAATTACTAAGTCTACAATATCTGATGCTAGTTATCTTATCCTGAAATATAATAATGAATATGCTATAGTAGCAGTCAATCGATCACCATATAGTAACTTCTCTTTATCGGACTTTTTCTTAATTTATCGACACTGTTTCTATACCCGTCTTGCTTAACAAAATGAAAACTTTTGGTATACGTGGAATCTCTCTAGGTATCTTTCACTCGTATCTAACTAACCTCTATCAGTATATTAAAATTGATCAATATCATACATAAGCAGAGTGAAGCTAATGTTATGACACTCCGTTCCCAATTTTCTGACAAACTTTTGAGACGTAACGGAACTAAACCTCTCATATCTTACTAGTGCTAGAAAATTAAAATATTTCACCCCTTCAAATGGGAATCACATCTAAACTACACTTTACAGTCAACTGCTGTTTCACTACGCTAATCATGGATATATGGATATGGATGTTCCAATATACATACCTATATACACAAACATCTAAAATATATTTGTCTTTCCATATGTAAACACATTTCCCAATATAACGAAATTGCATTCTAAGTCCTTTCAGTACTGAAATGGTTCGGTCCATCCAGTTGGATTAAGGCCTCTCAAAATACACAATGTGTGATGAGATTTGAGCTTCTGTCAGTCGAAAATTTTAGTTCACGTTATATCACGCTGTATTCCGTACATAACAGGGTAAACAGAGTGAAACTAGTGTTAGGACACTCCGTTGCTCATTTACTACTTTGAGTATGTTAGAGGAAGTAAGTTGTCAATTTTTGAGACACAATGTCTCGAATTTGTAAAGTAATTCTTTAGGGTATTATAGGCTTTACTGCATCACTTTAATCATTTCGATGTAACCTTCGATCTACTATTAATAATATAATAATAATATATATTCGAAGTATGTAACCTACTCTACCTGCGGTTGTAGTTACTTTGGGCACTTAGAATGTGGCATGTGTCATGTGACATGAGACATACATAACTCTAGTTTAAATATAAAATCTTTTTAATAAAATAATCTAGTACATCGCGTTGGATTAAATTCAAAATACTCAACGCACGATGTTCCTCTTAAAATTTAAAATCGATAATTGAATATGGGGCCCAATAAATTGGTGGTAATAATTTGGTCTCGCTCGTGTCAACGTACGGACCGGATAGGACATTTAATTTTAATTATAATTTAAATTTCATTGATTTAAGGTTGAGCCCGAAGTGGCGCAATGACTCAGCGCGTGACCGTTAATGCAAATGTTCGGGGTTCGAATCCCATTTGGGGTGTTAAATATTTAAAATTTTAATTTCCCTTGCTCTGGTAACAAGATATATATAGGGGTTGAGTTCTGCCACTCAACACACAATGCCTCCAGAATTCGGCAGAAAGTGGCGAACGCAGTGTCTTAACACTAGGTTCTCTCTGCCTACCCTGCTGTGTGCGGGATACAGCGTGAAGCTGATTTTACTTTATATTTTATATATATATATATATATATATATATATATATATAACAGTATATCTATAGAGGATGTCCCTCTGTACTACGATAGCGGCTCTGTTCTAGTTAGTTTGCACATTTTCCTTTGAAAATTTGTTATTGTGGTATAACTAACAGTTACACATGGTATCGTTAACTTTTTGCAGATATTGATATCTTCTATAAAATTGTAATACATCACTTTGCTCAATATTTTTTTAGACGTTAATCGTCTAATTATATAAAAAAAATCCAAATCGGTCCCGTAGTTTCGGGGCCTATTTAAATCAAATAAAGAAACAAAAAATCTAATTGATTGTTTTTATAATTTTACTGATATCGGTGCATCTCCCCCCACTCCCGCAGAGTCACGACGCTACGGTGCGCGAGGCCACACTCTCCATTTTTTATTATTACACGATTTTCTTTAGATTGATATTTTTAAATTCGTTATCTTAATCTTTTGAATAGAATGTCCGATTTTATTAATTTAAAAAGTATTTTACACGTGTTAAAATTATCTTTAATAAAATATCATTAATGGGATAAGGAGTAATGTAGAGGTATAAATAATATGGTTTGATTGTTGCCGGCACTTTTGTCAAGAGTCAGACATACGATATTGTGGACTTTTTTTTAAATATGAATGCGTTCTCTAATACTGTAGAGCATTGTTTTGTTCTATCATCAATAGTGTTCGTAGTTGGGTTACATGCATTCTTTAAGGTTGTCTATTTTTTTTGAAAACATAATATAGCCTATGTTGGTCAGTAAAGATGCAACTTTCTAACAATGAAAGAATTTTTGAAGTCGGTCCCGTAGTTTTTGTGTGAAAACAATACAAACATATATACAAAAATATAAATCTTTCCTCTTTATAATATTATTATAGATTATTGTATTTTAGCAAACTTCCCTTAACATTTAGTTTTTTTTTCATTTAGAATCCTATAGGTAAACCTATATCCTTAAAAAAGTATAAATTATTATTTTTTTCTTTTTTAGATAAGCGCAACCCATCAATCAGACAGTGGTCTTCTAATTTATAAATAAAAATTAGTATCTTTATAAACTTGATTCCACAGTCATTAGTCTGCGCAGTTGGTTCGCCTTGATTTTGTACTTTTGGATTTGAGCAGTCAATGTAGCATACGTACTTGTATATGAACCTGATTGATATGGCCCGTCTCCCGTCTTAAAAAAATCAAGTCACTCTTGCCTCATGTTTCAGGGACGAAGCTGTATTCGATGACGGAATGGGAAAAGCTCGTCAACTTTTTCAGAACTGGAATTCCACCTGCTTTAAGCAGTTCTGTAGTAATTCCGTTACCGCCTGGAGTCCGGCTCTGTATTTGTTGTAAATTTACGAATTAATACTAATAAATAAAAAATACTATAAAATACGATTTGTCTTATCTAGTATTGTTTGCTGATGATACTCCATTGGTTTTGAAATTGAAAACATGACAAAAGTTATATGATGATGTTAACAATGCCCTCTCGAAAATACTCGTGGTGCAGGGGCACAAGCGTGTGACTGTAAATGTGACAGGTTGTGGGTTCGATTATCACTCGAGCAAATGAAACATTTAATATTTTATTTTTCCTCGCTCTGGTAAGTATGCAAAGCGCGGCGTTGAGTTCCACCATTCAACATGCAATGCCTCCATACATAACTCAGCGGAAAGTGGGGAACGCAATTATTTTTATTAGAGCGGAGTTTGTTAACATTAGATACTCAGGTTCCCACTTTCTACTCAGTTATGTCTAAGTCTCCAGAACTCGGTGGAAAATGAGAAATGGAAATTCCTTGATCGAAGCTGAGTTTCTTAACACTAATTTCCTCCCTGGTTCCCTCTGTTTACCCTGCTATGAGCGATGTACAGCGTGGAGCTATAACTAGTAAAGCGATACGTTATATTATTAACTATTGCTTTGCGTAAAGACGTTTCCTCGCTGTGCGTCTCTATCGCATTTATCATGGGGAGTGTTCTGAAGAACTGTTTGACCTGTTACCTGCCGCCGAATTTTCTAACCACACAGTACGACATAAGCTGAAATATCATCCACACCACCTGGATACGTGGCAATCCACGACTGTGCGGTTTCGTAGGAACTTCCTTCCACGCACCACGGACTGTGGAATTGTGGAATGACCTACCCGCGGCAGTGTTTCCAGGTCGATATGACATGGGTACCTTCAAAAAGCGCGTCTATCTCCACCTTAAAGGCCGGCAACGCACCTGTAGCTCCTCTGGTGATGCACGGGGCCGTGGGCGGCGGTAACCACTTACCATCAGGTGACCCGAACGCTCGTTTGCCTTGTCCTTTTCCATAAAAAAAAATTAAGTGACAAGACGTCTTCAAGTCAATTAAATATAGAAGACAACACAAGGTAGTAGAAACAAATATCGTATTTCATCTAACAGGACGAGAACTGTTACATTATAAATATAAATTATTCCCAAAGTGAAAATTCTA
The DNA here is from genome assembly GCA_013421005.1 of Heliconius erato x Heliconius himera. Classification (NCBI taxonomy): domain Eukaryota; kingdom Metazoa; phylum Arthropoda; class Insecta; order Lepidoptera; family Nymphalidae; genus Heliconius; species Heliconius erato x Heliconius himera. Next base: position 56,337 of record JAATLQ010038068.1, on the reverse strand, counting down.
CAGTTGCCTTTTAAAAATCTTTCCATTCGTAATTCTGACAGTTGAAAATACAATTTACCTAGAGGAGTTGTATAAAAGGAAATTAAATATGGTAAAAATTACTGCTTTTCGATTAATAATGGGGTAATCAGACAGGACCTAGTGTTAAGACATTCTGACGTAACTCATCGCCGCGCTTTGTCATGCAAAATTGAAATAACTCATTTCTCTGAATATACACTGAACCCACACCATCACACGAACATCTAGACTTTGTACTATAGCTTCAATATATTTTGTGCTTCTATCTTATACATCAGGATAGTATGGAAATTGGATTAAAAGATGTATTGATGGAAGTAGTGAAAAGGTAGCTTGAACTTTACTTGCGTAATATGATTTTCTAGAAATTATTCTAGAATTTTTAGATTAAACATTTTAAAAAGATCGGGGCCGTCGTAGCTGCGTGGCACAAGCATGCGAATATAAGTATGACGATTATGGGTTCGATTCTAACTAGAATGAATAAAACATTTAATATTTTCATTTCTTCGCTCCGTTAACGAGCAATGCGCGGCGCTGAGTTCCGCTACTCAATATGCAAAGCCTCGAAAATTCGGCAGGAACGGAAGTGTCTTAATTTGAATGGTGTGTCGTAACACTTGGTTCCCAAGTTTTTCCTTTCTATCTGCTATGTGCGGGGTAAAGTTTAAAGTTTGAAAAAATATAAATAATATATGTATTGTAAAATGGTTTTTTTTTTAACAGCGACCGAGCAACAACGACCAGTTAAGATTTTATTATAAGTATAGACTACGGCCTTTACTCGGACTTCCTTATTGTTATCTAGTTGAAATAATCACACTATGATTTATAAGAAATGCTTGTATGTATACAGATACTTTAAGTTCAAATCTTACTTGGGGGAGATTTAGTTTTAAGTTTTATTCCTGGGTCATTAATCAGCACCCGCGTCCTACAGGAATCTATCCTTGATTCTTTCCTCATTTTAAATTATGTAAAAAATAAGCCATATTTAATATAGATGCCGCCGATACTTCATTGATTTTTAAAATGAAAACACAACAAAACGTATACGACGATATAAACAATGGTCTCTCGAAAATATGTAGTACATTGGTTGTGTCCTAATAACCTACTTTTGAATAGTAAAAAAAATGTTAATTTTTATAAAACCAAAAACGAAAATTGTTAAAACTGACGTGGACTTGAATTGTGAAATCTAATTACTTATATTAATAGATTTTGCAGTTGAAAATCTGATTACTAGCTGACGTGGAAACAGCTCGCCATGTTTACTTTAACTTATTTCATAGTATTCCCCCGAATGGGAATCTAACCCAGAACCTTCACGTTCACAGTCAAACGCTGTGCCTCTATGCCACTATATAAAGTTAATTAAAATAATGAGGTTGTTTTATTCAATGCACTAACAGTAATTAATGTAAACAAAATATTATTAAAATTAAAATCTTTATTGTACGTTACACAACGCCTTTGCAAACTGAGTTTCTCATATGAGTTATACGAGGCTTGCTAAAATATATTCTCAGGAGTAACGCTAAAATATGTATGAACTAAGAATAGGCGGAGTGGCCTTCGGTGTGCACTAGTGCCAATAATAACTGAAGGTCGTGAGTTCAATTACCGTGTGGTGCAAATATTTGAATCCTTTTGATATATCTTAGTGCTGAATTGATATTTTCTTTAGTATACCTATAGTTATAATTTTGTAATTTTCTTAAGAAACTATTTTTATTAGTGACGTTTATTTGACTAAAATTATGTTTTTTCACAGCATATTTGGGAAATTTAGGGAAACGAAGTGTCTTGACACTAGGATTTCCATGCCTAAACTACTGCATACAAAACGTAGAGCTACTTATAAAGAAAATAATACCAATATATGTATTTTAATTTCTTGCTCATAAGGTATGAGAGTAGGCAAAGAGAATTTTCTGTTAATACAATTCGAGACAGTGTGGCGTAAATTAAACTCTCAATTTATCTTCCCAGAGAGGGGAAATGAAAATGACTTATTGCCCCGAGTGAGAATCGAACCCACAACCGTCGCATTCACAGTTACTGTGGCGTGTCTTTATTGTAATACAAGATATTCAGACATATAAGAACTATCAATGAATCCAAATAAAGACAAGTCTGTGTACATTTTAATCATTACTCATAACCGTATTTATTTTTGAACTAACAATCGATTCTTAATCTTATTTCTTTGATATTAGAGTTGATTTTATTATATTTTTCAGGAAATATGGTACATATGGTGTCAAACTCGCCCCCGCCTTTGTCATCGCGTATATTTATAAAAAAAGCTTACAGTTGGTCTGTTTATTACATCTAAAAACTTAAAAATTGGAGTAATCCTTATACTTGTATAATTTTTTTAATATGACTTGTTAACGACCCTCTGTGACGGTTGTAGGTTCAATTCCTATTCGTATAGATAAGCTTATATTACAAGATTTTTTGTTAGAAGTTAGTGCCACTTTTTTGTTAGATGTAAGATAAGAGAGATCTAACACTAATCTATTTTTGTAAAACAATGAAATGTAAATATAAAAAAAAACATATCTTATGAGTACTCTATACCGAAATTGATTAAAAAATCAATATTTTTCACTTATTAACTGTATATGCTGTAACCCAGCATGTTAAGGCGGAACTCAACGCCACACTTTGTGTTTTTGAAATGAAAATAATTAATTCCCTAGAAAAGGAATCGAGCCCACAACCGCCTCGTTTTCAATCAGACGAACCACTTGACGAACAAATCAATATATTACTAAAAAACTAATAAAAAAGCGAAAAACTCAACAAAAGTTAGGGCAAAAATAAAAAATGAAAGAAATAAAAGCCGCATAACGAGTCAGTTAAGAAACATGCGCCTGCGCATCTCTATACCCGACAGCGTTTACTCTTACGTCACATACACCGTTGGCTCTGAATGGTCCTACAGTCATCGTTTCGGCATTTGGCAAGCGATGGATGACACACAACATATTTATATATGAACAGTGCGTGGGTAATATATCGATTATAGTAGCTAGTTAGTCCATGTTCAAATCTTGCTCAAAACGGGCGTATCAAAATGCGGAACGCTATACGGAGTCAGGTATTTGTAATATTATATATTTTATAAAATAATAAAAAATGTAGAATTATTTTTTATTATAAAATTAACTACAGTATTTATTGAAGGTGTCATTTAAAATTTATTTATTGTCTTCAGTTTAGTTTTGTAAACTCGTTTGTTGGGGATTTTTTTATCGTATGTGTATGTGTACGGAATGTATTGTATATATTATTTGTTTTAAGCCTTTTAAGCCAGACGCGAATATATATCATTTTATGCTGCGCGAGCGCATTTTCTTTCATTTATTTAATATAATTTTTTTAACTTCACGCTGTATCCCGACATTAACTAGTATTATCCTCCCTCAAGCAATAATTATGGATAAATTTAATTTTATTATGAATTTAATATTATTATTTTAATGATTATACTTATTATATTATACAATTATAATATAAATTTAATTATTGGTTAATTTTCATTTCCTCGCGCTTGTAATAAGACATAAGGGCGGTGTTGAGTTCAGCCACTGAACGCACAATGTCTAGAAAATTGGGCGACGCGTGGGGAACGGAGTGTCTTAATCTTAAAACTAGTTCCCTATACCTACCTTTTTAAATACGGGATATCGCTTGAAATTATGTTATACAACCAAGCATACTCAAGGATATATCTATATAAGGAATCGATCAGCATATAAAACAATATGCATTTTGAATTCTGATCTGTATATCTTAATTTAATCTATTTTATCCTATATTGTTCTGTTCTCTAATCTGCCTAGGAACTGAACGGTATATTAGTGTTTTTATCTTATCATGGCCTTTCAATGTGACCTTCGGACTGATAACCGAACTAGTCCTTAATAGTTATCACACTCATCTATAATGTTATATAAGCTCTTTCGTTACTGAGTGATTGACAGACAATGGCCAACCAAAATTACGCGGCGTAGAACGCTGCAACTTAGCATGAGTATATTTTGCGTTGGTAGTGGTAGGGAAGTACTAAGGGAGAGTTTCTTGGGGTGCCTACGGAAACGGGCAAACACGTCATTTTTCCCGACTGCTAAAGAAGGGTTGTTTTTCGCGCGTATCTTGTATGCATGTATTATTCTTTATTACCTCATATCTCCAGAACCGCTGAACTGATTTACATAATTGAGATATCGTTAGATTCGTATTAGTAGCCCAAGTGTTTTTAGGTAAGTGACGTTAAATAAAAACAATCATGGCGGCTGTGGGACGCCATTGGACTTAGTGAAAAAAAAAATATCGTTTCGAATAGCACAATATGGATCTCAAATTTAAGAGCTTACTACGAGGATTTCAAAAAGGTATATCATGATTATAATTACCATAATGAATTCTAACAAAAAAGTGAAAAATAAAAAAATATGTGTAAAAACAAAAACCCCGACTGCATAAAACTAAAAATAAAATAAACAAGTCCAATAGTTTATTAGGATTAACAGTCGGGACCTATAAGTAATTCTTCAATCAATAAAATCTTTACCAGGAACCTTGCATAATTTAAAGAGGTCCCGACTGTTAATCCTAATAAACTATTGACCTTGTTTATTTTCTTTTTGAAATTCACGCAAGCAAATTTACGGGCGATGACTAGATTGAAGAACACAGCCTTTTTTCACGCTATTTTACGCTAAATCCCAAACATAGCACGTTAGGCAGGGGGAACCTGGGAACCCAGTATTAAGACACTTACGTTACCCACTTTCCGTCGATTACAGAAAAAAATTTTTTTTATTTTTTTTTAATTTCTCAATCGGTTACTATATTATAAACTTATCACCCATTTAAAGAATTGTTAGGTGACGCACTTTGTATAACCTTGAAGTTACAAACAACTATTCTGTTCTATCAACAACAATATGACAATTCACTACATACGTGCAAGTATAAATACCTATAATATATTATTATATTACGTTTAAGGTTGTCTTTGCACATTGATTGAATGTAAAAGCGATGGTTGCAGGTTCGATCCCATAAAAATATTAACCATCCAAAACAAATATTTTCCAATTTGAACAAAATATTAAATATTTCAAAACACATGTTTACAGTCACATTTTAGCGGTACGACTAGCCTTATGTTTAGTACACATACTCGTACAAGCAAGTTTTTTAAATTATATTAAATGAAACAAAAATTTCAAAACATAAACTCCAAGTAAAAAGAAAATAAAAAAAAATAAAATCACATTTCGGTTCACTGTACGTTTAAATTTTCGAAATTTCTTTAAACAAAGGAAACAAGAGTATATTTAAAATAAGCTGTCATTCAGGCGTATATTCTCGAAGTACACGTCATTGTGTCGCACAGTCATTTCATCTTCCGGGAACAAATTTCACTCTGGCAAATATAAAAGGTTGCATCAAGCCGTGTGGTTTCGAGTAAAGAATAAAAAAATATAAATCTACTGACCATTTTTGATTGGCCATTGTGAGACTTCTTCATATTATAAGTGTTAGCAAAAATTATGTAATGTCTTAACATTTAATAAAACACTTAAAAATACAGAACGTAGTGTCTTAACACTACGTTCTGTATTTTTAACCCAATATGAAATATTTAGACGTTACATTTTGAATCAACAAACAACAAATTATTAACTATCGTCAAAGAAAATAGACAATTGTGAATTGCAGTGTATACTTACAGCAATTTTTCAGAAAATTTTAGATTCTCAAACATTTTTTAAAGTGTAATTCCACGCTTAGGAAAGAAAAATACTTATTTAGAAAACGTATAAAAATTTGAACGTAGCGGTACTCAACCCGCGCCTCCTGGAAACCGACCAGGCGCGGGTTTTTATATTTTCAATATACGCAAAGCTACCATTATAATGTAGTAGTATAGGTATAGATTTCCTACAACAATAAACATATAAAAAACAGACAGGGCAGAAAGAACCTAGTTTCGAGGCTCCGTTTCGACATTACGTGTTGAATAATGGAATTCAACGCCGCGCTCTCTCTTGTTAGCAGTTGTGTGAGAAAATGAAAATTAGTCATTGGCCCCTGTGGGGATCGAACTTACAACCTTTACCACTGCGCCACGACGGCAGTCGGTATACTATTCTCTTCCACCTCGTCTACAAGACGGTGCAATCAAGCAAATTTGTCAGATTGCATTATAATATCTCTAATAACATTAAAAACAAAATAAATTCCAGCTATATGCCCATTAAAATAAAGTTCAAATCACGATAGCAATGTAAAGGTTATCCAATTAGAAATATTAATACGTGAAGCAAGCTTTGTGGGATTTTTACGTAAATTGAAAGGATGGTGAAGTATGAAATTTGGCACAGTCATATATAGTTTATATAGAGAAAAAGCCCAGATATATTTTTGAAATAATACATAAAAAATACATTAAAATAATAAAAAAAATATTTAATACACGCTATATTATATTATGCTTAATAATCATAATTACAATAATATGCACTGGTGTATAAAGTGATATCCACATTGCTATGGCAATGCATATTGTACGCCTCAATTGATAATCTAGTCCAATTAGAAACAGATATTAATTAGCGATTCGTTTGAGTAAGATATCTGATAATATAACCTTATAATATATATTCTAAGTTGATTTGTATAATAGCTTAAGTAACTAACGTTGTTGTTATGATTGTAAACACGGTGGTTGTGGGTTCAATCTCCACCCGAAATAATGAGTTTTGTTTATTTTAATTTCTCCGCTCTGGTATATAAAGTGCAGTGAATTACTTCAGAATGTCAGACTCTCTCGTACACGTCATTCGAGAGTACATGTCGAATCGCACATTTCGATATTGACTAGAAGGGACACTACCAGGTCCCGTCTCGTTTCTTGCGCCGGTTCTTCTCAGGTCTGAGGCATTAACTTTAGTGAACTGGTGGTAAATTATTTGACGTTCAAAAAATGAAGCATGTAACTTCTTATTTTGAATAAAAATATTTGAATTTGAATTTGAACTTATCGTCCACTAGACCCGTTCGCACCAGAATCCGACAACGCTCTACACCAATGTTATATGCGCTTTACACCAGCGATATGCTGTACGCGACAGATAAAGTCAAACTTGCGATGTATGGATCGCTCCGTTTGGATCTCGCCGTAAAACTACATCGAGGTGCCGACGCCCTAGATCGTCTAGAACGGTCCAGCAAGTGGCTGGCGGTTTAAGGTTAATTCGGAAAAAAGCGTAACCGTACTCTTAAGTCGTAAGCGTTACGAGACCGTCTCGACTATTTAACTGCAAATCAAATTAATCCCCTGGAAACCACAGGTCAGGAATTCTGCAAACGCCTACTCATACGCTACTACGGGTGCGAAAATTCCCACTCCAATCTACTCCTTGTCGCTTCTTCGACGCCCTCGCAGCTTCCTTCTAGATCCCTTTGATCCACTCACAGTGACAAACGCCCAGTATATGGGCAGGATTCATTCTTCAGTCTCAAGACACATTCTCCGCCGTCCTCTCTGTCTAGAGTAGATGATGGCTATGTGAGGAAAACCATGATGCTTGGCGAAGTGCTTTTTTTACTTTTATCGTAATTATTTCATTGCGTTTAATTTACACAATGCTATACAGTGACTGATTGCAAGAAAGTTAAAACTCAAAAATTGATATTTACACAGGGGTGTGTAGCGTAATTTAGAATTGTACAATAGCTACAATAAAAATTGTGGCTTTTTAAGTTCGCGCATATATAGCAGTGTAGGCAGGGGGAGGCTAGAGCGCCAATTTTAAACATATTGTGTGTTGAGTGGCAGAATTAAACGCCGCGCTTAGTCTGGGTAGAATCAAACCTACAGCTGCAAATAATCAGACGCTGTGCCGTTGCGCCATTTCAAAACATATGTAATATAAAGAAAAATCTTCAACAATACAATAAAAAATTATTTCACATCAAAAGCAGCTTACCTTATCATATTCGTTCGAGAGGCAATTAAATTGTTATACATTATTTTGTTTTTTTTTCCTTAATGAATTGTTCGTTCTATTTAGAAATACATGAGTGTAGTCTAATCCCATCAAAAACATAAATGTGAAATGAGAGCCAAGTTTAACGTTGAGCTCAAAATTTAACGTGGCTATCTTTTACTACCAAAAAAATATACCACCTTATTAGTATAAACTGGAAACCTATATACATACAGGTTGTATATACATATAGGTTGTAAAAAATGTCGAGAGATTCGTTTTAGTCACAGCCCAAGTGAACACAAAACTCGGCTCATATAAATCTCTTCTTTGCTCGGTGAATTCGAAAACGATAAAATATACAACATTTAACTTGTCTTTATTACTCACCATTAAACATTTTTTGTAAGGAAAATATTAGATACTATTCAAAATTAATTGTTCTTATTAAAATCACTTTATTTTCCTATATAATAATCTACGAGTACATACATTAACTAGGTCCTTACATATGAAATTGGCGTTTGATATGGCAGGAACAAAAAGTCGAATAATTTTATTACGATATATTGTTAGCAAACTCGTGTAAAAGAGGGTAAACGTAGATGAAAAATACTATAAAAGCAATGGAATTGTGTCAATCGCGGTGGATTAGATGAAATCTCAGTCCACTCGATGGCTCGCAAGCTGAGGTTCGAGCCCCGCAGGGGACGCCCTTACAGCCGTCGACTCCTCATTGTGCTTGCATTTCCTCAGGGACAGAGTAAAGGCGGTTTGTACTACCCCATCGGAGTGAATTTTCTCCTTATTATGTTTTCCTTTTTAAGTTATCCAAATTTTAAAAAACTGGTAATCTGTAAGCCAAAAACATGTATAACCTGAGCTAAATCATTGAATATTTTTAATGTATTTAAAGCGATATTCACACTGAGGATAGAAAAATATTGATCTAGAAAAAAAGTTACGTAGCGGGATTTGAACCTGCGCCTCTTGAAAGCCATACGTCCAATTTCAATTAGAAATGCAGTATTTGGAGGAATTAAGTCTAAATTAGTAACTAAAACTCAGGGCAGCAGAAGCAAAGTAGAGAGAGAGAAAAAAGCAAACAAAGAAATCGGCCGTTTATATTTTATTTAAGCCCCATATTTTTACACTACCCACTTGACTAAAACCTATAAGGTACTTCCTATTAAATTAGAATTATAAAATTAGGCAAAAAGTTAGAACTCACAGAAATATTGATGCTCTGCACTGTAACTCTGACAGCACTTACAGTGGGTTACAGCGAGATGATTAATGTAATGTATGATAATGTAATGTATCTATATCTTACGACGACAAATTTACTATAGATTTTTTTTTCATTTAAAGCACTAGTTAGTGAGATTAGCTCATACAAACAAATAATTTTTTAACAATTTTAAAGTGTTATTCCTCACTTAAGAAAGAAAAATACTTATTTAGAAAATGTAAAAATTTGAACTCAGCGGGGCTCGAACCCTCGCCTCCTGGAAACCGATCAGGCGCTCTGACCACTAAGCCTCATCAAATTACGTTGTATATATATGATTTTTATACGCTTGTTACAATTTATTTATGTTATTAGCATCTCTGTAGGGAGATGTTTACAAATTTCCACTACCCAAAGATAATTACTAAGAATTATCGTCTGGCAAGAGAGAATGCTATTTATTAAATATTTTTAACATTTTTAAAGTATTATTTCACACTTAGGAAAGAAAAATACTTACTTAAAAAACGTATGAAAATTTGAACGTAGCGGGAATCGAACTCGCGCCTCCTGGAAACCAACCAGGCGCTCTAACCACTAAGCCATACAAGGATCAAATAACGTGTTGTGAATTAGGTATTTCGTAATGAATATTAGCTATCGGATGGCACAAAATTTACAGTAATTAAACCTGATACTGCTTTGTGTACTAAAATAACAATTATTATTAATAACGTCATGCATACTACATACAAAAAACTACTAAATAGTTTTTAAACATTTTTAAAGTGTTATTCCACACTGAGAGCGCATGGCTTAGTGGTCAGAGCACCTGGTCGGTTTCCAGGAGGCGCGGGTTCGAGTCCCGCTGCGTTTAAATTTTTATACGTTTTCTAAATAAGTATTTTACTAAATAGTTGTGGGTTCAATTCCCACAACAGGGAATGAATTATTTTCATTTTACTCGCTCTGATATGCTACAGGGCAAAGCGCGCCGTTGATTTCTGTCACTAGACACGCAATGTGTCGAAAATTGGGTGATGAGTGGAGAACGGAGTGTCTAAATACTAGATTCCGTCTTCCTACTCTGCTGTTTGCAAGATACAGCGTGAAATAAAAAACAAGTCTATGCTATTTAACTATAATTTTTCCATGTCATTACGGAATCTATAGAAAAATCGACTAGCTGTTAAAAGCTCTTTGATGCCGCAATATTGATCAATGATCATTTCCAATGATATTTATTGTAGTGTAAAATATAACTAACTACCAACTACACCTTCCACGATTCCACCTCTTACAAAGCCTCTTCTCAGCCTTCAAACAGTTGAGGTCACCTTCTAGAATTCATAAGATGCGTTACAAACGTAGATTATTTTTAACGCTAAAATATAAATATATTTAATTTCACACTTTATCCCACATATAACTAAACTTAGCTTTATCTCTAGCGGGGTAATCAGAGAGAACGAAGCGCCAAACGCTACGGTCTCTACATACCTCTTTAGCCTCGTCCTCTGTCATCAACCTCTTCATACATTCTTTGTAGGATATAAAACCATTGCGACCCCACTGAGGAAAACCATGGTGAAGCGTGAAACTTAAAAAAATATTTACAAACAAACGATTTTATAAATGAGAACACAACTTGGAAATACAATACTCTCTCCTGTGTATAATAAATAAGTAAAAATCTGTACGTAGGTTAAAAAAAAATGTGCGTCTTCGTTTCCTGCGCCGGTTTTTTTCAAATCTGAGGCATTAACTTTAGTGAACCGGTGGTAAACTACTTGACGTTCAAAAAATGAAACATAAATAATTCAGCTTCATGCTGTATCGCACACAGCAAGTTAGGCAAACCTAGTGTTAAGACACTCCGTTCCCCACTTTCTGCCGAATCCTGAGGCATTGCGTGTTGAGTGGCAGAACTCAACGCCGAGCTTTGCCTCGACACCAGAGCGAAGAAATGGAAATATAAATATTAAAATAATGTTATAAATTCTCATATGTATACCGTCTTAATCGTATATTAGATGCGAGCTGCGACGTAGTTGGTACTTGTTAAAGTGAGCTTATATTGAAAGTTCTATTGAATCGGAAGTATTAGATGTATCGTACCTAGAAACTTTGAAACTTTAAGCTTTTCCCTTTGAATGTATACTTCAGTGAGCAGGTGCCAAGGTAGCTTGTATGAATCTAATATATTAAATTTATTGGTATAGTAAACATGAAAAAAATAAATAACATAAACATTATTTACATTTGAGTCCGTCGTGGCGCAGCAGCTTTATCATCTGATTGTAAACGCGTGTAATAGTTGGGGGTTTTATTCTCCACTCGAGGGAATAAATTATTTTGACTTCTGGCTACTAGACAAACAAGGTTTGTTTGTCGCTCGCACCCGTAATTTCTCGAAAATTTTCCTCTTCTTATCCTGTCATTCGCGGGATACAATGTGAACATAAAAAAGACAAACTTTGAATATCTCAAAACCTTTTAAATATTACAAATATTAAATTATTAAAATCTTATTAGAGCATGAGCAAGCTGGATTTTACCATCTCAAAAGTGAATTTACAAAAAGTCTTCATAGATGTTTGTAATTTTACGAAGTAAATAGTAGATGATAAGTAAATCAAGGCAAATTTTACCTACAATGCCTATTGTATTGTAAGTTGAATTCTTGCATACTTTTTATTTATTTTGAGCTCAATCCCGCATGTGGCAGGATAAGTTTCACTTCTCTATCCTAGTGGTAAGACAATTCTTTGATTTAAGTGCCAATTCAATGTCTTATCAGAGCAATGAATCATTCACCAGAATGATAATCGAACCCACGACCAAATACTGGGAAGAAATTTAATTTCAACCTTTATAATAACTACACCACAATGACGTTATTAAATATAAATATTATTCACAAGATAAAGCATATATGGTGAAGCAAAAATTGGATACATTGTTTAGATTAAATTTCATTTTTCATTTAATGTAAATTTTTAAAGTGAAGTGAAATTTCATTTCAGCTATCTTATACTAAAACCACTGACATACGTCAGATTTTGTGTTTTCAATATTCACATTTTCAATTCGTTTCGTTTCCACGTGTAACCAAAATGTGCCTTTTTCATACAAGTTTTTTTTTATAAATGAACTTACACTGTTCCAAAACTGATTTAGACACCTTTGTGTTTGTTCTAGTTTTTTTTATATTTTTAACTGTGAATTTGATTGATTTTAATATTGATTTACGTTAAAAAAATTGAATCGTAAATAGAGCAACGTACGCTGAGGTGAACTAGTGCTAAGACACTCCGCTCCCATTTCCCGCTCAATTTTCGAAACATAGCTCGTTCAACGTCGCAATTTCTTGATACATTAGTGAGACGGCAATCAAACCCACAACCGTCGCATTAACAGTCACTTTACCACTGAACTACGGCCTCCACTATAATATATATTTAATCTGAAATACTTAATCAAAATAATTCTAGTTTTCGTTCTAAATAGGTAAGCACATATGTAGCTCGCATGACTGACAAACGCTCATTAATTTATTAGATATTGTACCGAGACGGATGTCCCTGGTACATTCAATGTGTAAACAATGTAGAATCTAACAAGGTACGATCGATACGAAGAAGCTACTGCAACTTAAATAATGAGAGCCGTACTCAGAAACGTCAATTAAAGTTTAAATTACTTTAAATATATAAATATTTAAATATTATATTTGTAGGTGTATTAGAAATAATAAACATGGTAAATAAATATGTGTAACTCGTAGCATGGAGATGGATGAGTTCAAGAATTAGTGAAAATGAAGCCGACGTTGCGAAGGGGTAAACGTATGCGGCTGGAAATGGGATCGTTGTGGGTTCAATTCCCACTCGGGGGAATAAAATGTATAATATTTTGATATATCACGTCAGAAAAATATAAAAAGTATAACTCAACATCACGTCAACTGATTTCGATGATTCTTTATTTATTGAAAAGGATACATTTCAAGGGTAGCTCGAGGAGAGTTTGTGGGAACCGGTTAAAGTTTTACGGTTTTTTTTAAAAAAAACTATTATTATTTAACATCGAAGTTCTCGCAACAATATTAAACGGCTCATAGTATCCGATATACGTATAGTGGCGACATTTTTTTGACATAAAAACGCTAAAAGTGCTTCCGCCTGTATCGTACGTAATTGAATGGACTGTATGGACTGTAATGTGATTATTAGCTTTTATCGACTGGTGTACGTCAAATTTTAAAAGTTTCATAAAAAATATACTACCTATAAAAAGTGTTGAGCGAATATATTGATAGAGTTCATTTTATTTTTATATTTATATTGATAGTTGTGATTTTCATTTCTATTCTTGAGAATATTTAACATATATGTCTGTATAACTTTCTGAGCGGTGTTAAGTTCCGCAATACAATACGCAATATCTTGAAACTTGGGCAGAAAGTGGAGAACACAGTATCATAAAATTAAGTTTTCTCTCTACTCTGTTATGAAGAAGAAAGAGAGAATTTATTTGTGCTAAAAATAACAGTTGTTTACTGCAAAATAAGCTGCTGTCATCATTATATCGATGTTTACTATTTTATCGTCATATAATCAACTAGTGCTTAACTTAAGTACATTGTTTTTTAAATAAATATTGAATTATAGGTGACCAATTGGTGGAGACTGAAGCCAGTTGTGGCGCAGGGCGTACTACTGTAACGCCACTGGTTGTGGGTTCGATTCCTGCTCGGGGAGATGAAATATTTCATATTTTTTTTGGGAAAACGCGGTGTTCCTTCACACAACACGCAATGCCTCTAAAATTCGAAAAAGTGGTTTAAGAAAATTTCTTAATGAGAACAGGGTTCCTTAACGCTATCTTTCCAAGTTTCCTCTGCTTATCCTTTTTTGTGCGGGGTACAGCATAATGGTAAAATATAACTTAAAATTTAACTTAAAAAAATATATGAACGTAATCTGTACAAAGCTAAAGTCCCCCCAGAAACTTTCTTTCTTTTAATTTCAATAAATTCACCATTTTTTATCAATCTCCATAGTTAGAACACTAAAACTAAAACGATCACCAAGTCTCAATTCAATTCCTTTTATATATTGTCATATCTCCTATTTATAGTAATATAGACATTTCTTTGTAGCTTAACACTGTGTTTAGCACACAACACCGCACCAAGGTAGGCAGTGGAAACCTTTCCCCGTTTCCCACTTTCCGTCGAATTCACGAGATATTGTGTATTGGAACCCACACAGTTGTGGTTTCCAGTCCGTTACAGCTTATGCCACTGCGCCAAATAGGAGTTATGACAAATCATATTAAATCTGATCGCATGTACCGCATGTTGTTTTTTTTTATTTATATAGCTTTCATCAGAAATTAACTATAATATAAATATTTTTCAATTTGAACCAGTAGTTTCTGAGATAAGCGCAACAAACAAACTCTTCAGGTTTTTTAATCTGAGTTTATTTTATAAGTCTATCTCAAAAAAAAATATACAAGATGTTAAAATTACTATAAATTATTTATTAATATTGTAAAATATTCGAAATATTTTAACCTTCAGACAAGTTTCAGTCTAGTTTAATTTTCTAAAACAGAATATTTGCTTATTCTGCGATATGAACAATGAATTATTCAATTATTTTTCAAACAAAAGAAACCCTTGTGGCGCATTTAGACAATGTAAACGATAATGGTTGTGAGTTCGATTCGGATTTGGGGTATAAATTTCCAATTTTCTCTGAATTTTTGAAACATTTTGTATTTAGTATCTCTTCCTTTTGCGGGTAAATGAAAATATTTCAAATATAATTATGTTCATGAATTCGAACTCACAACTACTGCAATTACAAAAATATACGAAGACCGAAGCATTTATTCAATAGCCATAAATATATAACCTTCGTTGACATTGGGAACACAAGGTCAATGGTACTGGACGTCATGTTGAATATAGGGACCCAACGGAGGACACTTACATGTCCGTATTGATGACAGTAGACGAGGCCAAAGAGGAATGTAGAGACCGTTTACCGTTTCGCTCTCCGTTCTCTCTAATTATCCTACTAGAAAATGGAAGAATAAAAAAGCTAAAATATTGATTGTGAAGCTAAAAAAAAATTTGAAATTTGAACCTGTTGTTACAGTTAATTAACCTTTTGAGCTTTCACTAAACTCAAGATGTCTTTCATATGTGTTTACTATCAATATATAGTAATATTATAAAGCTAAAGAATTTGTTTGTTTTTTTGAACGCGCTAATCTCAGGAATTATTGGTTTCAATTAAAATATCTTCTTCTGTAGAATAGTCTGATTATCGAGGAAGGTTTTATTATAAGTTGCATTAAAGGACGTTAATCATTTCGATATAACCTGCTGTACCTGGTCTCTTCTCTACACCACATCTAGTTCATACATTTCACCTACCAGGCGAAGCTGATGATAAAAACTAATTTAAAATAATTATAATTTTGTATATATTATTAATTAGTAGTTATATATATATACTATTAATTATTATTAGTTGTAATCTGTTTACATATTATGACGACTTCTAACACCCCCACGTGGTTACTATTTTTGTTGGAAGCTATTTTTGT
Organism: Heliconius erato x Heliconius himera; assembly: GCA_013421005.1. Classification (NCBI taxonomy): domain Eukaryota; kingdom Metazoa; phylum Arthropoda; class Insecta; order Lepidoptera; family Nymphalidae; genus Heliconius; species Heliconius erato x Heliconius himera. The sequence continues at coordinate 40,440 of JAATLQ010038068.1, read as the reverse complement.
CTCTTATACAAGTATTCAGCGATGCGGTGGTTTTACGTACTGGTGCAGAAAAATATTATTTTAAGATTATATAGTTTTATTTTTGCACAGTTGGTCTGTCTGTATGATGGTTATGGGTTCAATTTAATCTCAAAAATATATACTTTTAAGCCTAACTGCATTTACCGTATATCAGAATAGGCGAAGAGAGTGTTAAGGCATTCAGTATTTAGATTTCCAGCCAGAATTCGACACTTTTACTCGTATTTGAATGGCGGAACTATCGCCCTGTCTTGCTAGAGCACAGGTAGCATATTTACATTACAGAAGCATTATACGATATATTCGATAAAAAAAATGTTTATTTCTTTGCATTGGTAACAAAGCAAAGCTATGTATTGAGTTCGGGAGGAGAACGGAGAATAGCGAGTCTCAACAATAGGTTCCCTTTACTCTACCATGCTATATACGGGACAGATTGGAAACATTTTTTTCCAACGTATTCCCTTTTTTTATGTGGAAACTCCTCATATGAATTTTGGGTAAAACGACGAAAATCAAATCAATTACAAACTTTCACAGATTTCGGAAACAAAAGAAGTTTAAGAGTTTGATTGTATTCCTTTCACTTGGTATAGTGATTTGTATTGATTACAATTCTACTACAAAAAAAATAAAATTTTCATGTAAATATTATATACCTAAATTCTTTTAGCTTCACATTTCACGCACATAGCACGTTAGTAGGGTTCCCAGGGTTCTTCTTTTGGAACCTAGTAATAAAACATTTCCCATTAAGAGACTTCTGTTCCCTTCTTTCCACCGAATTCTCGAGGCATTGCGTCTTGAGTGGCGGCTTCAATACTAGAGTGAACTATGTAAAAAATACATTTTATATGCATGTATGTATAGACTAAATTAAGTAACTGTAATATATTATTATGTTATATGGCGGAGCTCAGCGCCGCGCTTTATCTAGCAGAGCGAGGTAATGAAAATAAATATAATTATTTCCCGAGTGGTGATCAAACCTACAAACATAACGTCACGCCGTGCCTGGCTCTCAATTATATTACAAAAAATATTAAAAACATATAAATATATTTTAATTTTCAGTTCGAACAAGACGGGTATGTGGTGTTAGAAGACTTCCTACGCCCAGCGGAATGTGAGGAACTGGTGGCAGCTGGACACGAGCTGACGACGCAAGCACCCAACTCTGGCAACCTTACAGTGTTCTCAACCGTTGAAAATGATAAGGTAGTCAATTATTTTAAGTCTTTTACTTATAGCAGGGTAGGCAAAGAAACTTTTCTTTGCCTACCCTGCTATAAGTAGTGTTGAGACACTGCATTAAGACTAAAATTCAAATTCAAAAAAATTTATTACAATTTTATGACTATACTAAGCGAATGCGTAGACGTTTTGTCTACAGCGCTGTTTTTCAGCTTCATCCTAATCCACAATTCTTGAATTGATCTGGCTAACTATTTGCATTGCCTGAGCGGAGAAATGAGATTAATATGTATAGAACTTTAACTGCATCATCTTTATCATTATTTTAAGCGATAATTCAAAAAAATATAATTATTTTTTTACAATTTTTTACTTGATTTGCTGTGTTAGTTAGTGTATGTGAAATCTTGCAAGTTCCATTTGACCTAGTTCCTGGAGTCCGAATGAGCTGAAATTTGAATCATTATATATGACTTCCGTTTCGATGACAATGACATTACATATGTAATCAATATTGTTGTTAATGCAAAATGGCCACCGCAACAAAATGGTAGATTGCAACTTTTTACACAAGCCATCGGATATGGGTATCAATTGTAAAACAGCTTAATTTGTAAAATACAACACGATGAAAAAAATAAATAAAATTAGCTTCACGCTGTATCCCGCACACGGCAGGGTAGGCAGAGGGAACCTAGTGTTAAGACACTCCGTTCCCCACTTTCTGCCGATTTCTGGAGGCATTGCGTGTTGAGTGGCAGAACTCAACGCCGCGCTTAACCTCGACACTAGAGCGAAGAAATAGAAATATAAATTTAAGTAAATATTTCATCACCTCGAGTGAGGATCGAACCCACAACCAGTCGGCTTTGCAGTCACACCTCGTGCCGCTGCGCCACGACCGGCCTCACGATGAAAAAACATCTCTAAATCTCGCTCTTGTTGTTAAATTTATTTTTAAGATATTTTTATGTAACTATTTCCCCGAATACGAATCGAATCCACAACTGTTTCATTTACAGTCTAAAGATCTGAAATTCGTGCGGCTCTCAGCGTCATGTATTTTGCATGTAAGAGATATTTTTTCTCATAAGTGTTAAAACTCTCTTTTCTCTATTATTAGCTTATTTACGATTAGATTCTTTCTGGATGAAGGCTTACCACTAAATGCAGGATATGATAATTGCAAGGCACCTTGTCAGTATACGTTTCTAATATTTTTAGAGACATTGCGTAACCTAAAACCTTGATTTTTTATCCGAAATGTACTCGAAGTTGTTATTTGCTGTTTTGCTTGTCGATGAAAAAAAAATATTAATATTCTGCCTAGTGAGATTCGAATGACTAACCATTGCTACAGTTAGACATTCCCCAACTGCGCCATGATGGCTTCTCACGTTGTATCGATTTAAAAATATGTTGTAGCTTTGTACGCTAAATGCTCAGGTACGCTTTAATAAATCGTTTACAATGATAAGGGAATACATTTTAGATCTTTTATTAATTATATTTTGTGTTTATTTATTTATATTGAATAGAAATACATGTTTAATAATTTATTATTGAAGTCATTAATAGGATAGTCTGTAGGTTTCCATGTTTTCGCACAATTTTTGAGACAATGTCTGTTGAGTGGCGAGACTCAACGACGCGCTTTGTCTTTTACCAGAGCGAAAACATGAAAATATTTCATTCTATCAAGTGGGAATCGAACCTACAATTGTCACGTTTACTGTCTAATGCTGTGCCACGACGGGCTTATGGAAGATTAGAAATATATAAAATGGATAATATAAATAGAGAAATGTTATGATCAAGATTCCGATTTCTTAGATATCTTATAAGATAATTCCAATGAACTTACCAATTTCACAAACAACTTGGAAGTTATCAAGTCGTTAGAAATTGTGATGCACCTTCGCAGTATCTCTGATCGAAGCTTTCTCGGAATACCGCCTGTAGAGAATTTATTTATTTTACTTTCATAAAATAAAATGTGTTTTTTGCAGCTTCATGCTATATCCTGCTGATAGAAGGGTTTGTAGGGGGAACCTGGGAACCTAGTGTTAAGAGACTCCGTTCCCATTAAGACACTGTCCTCCACTTTCCGCATTTCTCGATTAATTGCGTATTTTGCAATTCAAAGCCCCGCTTTGCTGTGCAGCCAACACCTGAACAGTGAAACTCTTTACAATGTCTTTATAAACTACTCAAGTTTAAGCTTATATAATTTGGAGCTTCCGAGCATATTATATAGAAGTTTTACTTATATTTGAAACTTTCCTTTTCTATTTTTTTATTAACGCTGTATCCTTTATATAGCAGGGTACGCAGCGGGAACCTGGGAACCTAGTGTTAAGACATTCCGGTTCCCTACCATCCAATTATTGAGATTCTACTCTGTGCGATGTTAGTTTTCAGAGTAAAGAAAATTTTCTTATTCTATATTTTCTTTTATAGTAATAGTTAATTCTCCACTTCCGCTTCTTTCCTCTATTTGAAAAGAAATTTTAAAATCCATCTCAATGTGATAGAAACAGCTGCTAGCATTAATTCTCTCGTTACATCTATGTTTAGATTTATACACCAGTTAACGAGGTTCAGCGAAGTTATTATACTCCTTTAAAAGCTTCTTATGAAAAGGAAAAGCATAACTTCTTATTGCACTACTTAGTGAGGACGAAATATGATATAATATTTTGTTCATAAATATAAATTTTAATAGATTGTATAGTGCTAAAATATAAACATTGGTTTTAAATTAAACTTTTCAACTGGATTAATCGTGTATACTTAGTACCTAATATAATTTTTTGTTGGAAACACGACTTTTCGAACACTTTGCAGTGCACCCTAGTAAAACATATCAGATATAAAAAGTGTCCAGTTAAAAATATATAGTACTTATTATATTTCTATTTCTTTTCACTTTCACGCTTTATCCCGCATGCCGTAATAGCAACAACATGACAATATTCCGTAATAGTCTTGAATTTAGTGGTGAATTCCGTAATGTGCCGATATTAACGCGAAATATCTTACATAATGCAAATAAATTAAATATAATCATTCCCCCGAGTGGGTATCGAACTCACAACCATCAAGCGTGCAATCCGTTGTTGTTCCACTGAGCCACGCCTCCGTTTACATTGAATTAACCATAAAGTCATTGTTTCAGCAATTGAAAGACACATATTTCATGGAGAGCAACGATAAAATACGATTCTTTTATGAAGACGGCGCGGTTGGTGAAGATGGCAAACTACAAGTTGATCCCAGCATCTCTCTAAACAAAGTAAGCAGTTACATATTGAATATAAAATTGAATTAAATATATTTAATTAATAAACAAAACAATTGGATTAATTTAAATTTATTTTTCATTTAATTTATAATATATGTAAAAGAAAAAACACAAAAACTGTATTTATATTTTATTTATATATTATATATTTATATTTTAATAGAGAAAAGAAGGTCGTCATGCAGTTAGACAGTCTAAGACTAAGGGTTAGGACACTCCGCTCCCCTTATGATACTTCCGGTCATTCTTTTCCATCAGATATTTCGGGGCATTGCTTGTTGAGTAAAGCAACTCAACGTCAAGCTGTGCCTTATTGCCAGAACAAGGAAATAAATAAAATATATTTAAATTCCACATCAGTGGGAATCAAGCCCACAACCGTCACGTTTACAGTCAGTCACACGTTTGTACCTCTGCGCCATTACCTCTTACTACTACGAATATAGAAGATTGTTAAACCTGATTTTCCTAATGTAATAGCCTATATTTTAAAACACTATCGCGTGCTAAGAACATTGTAAGTTAAACAGGCCTGCCACTACGTGAAGGTAATTTACGTATGTTAATTATAACTTTAATATGATTAAATATAAAATTTTACTTTTATTTTAGAAATAAAATTACAAAAGATTTAAATTTATGAATATAATATAATACAAAATTAATAAAAAGTCTACGTTGAGTTCCGCCACTCGATACTTCGAAAAATGAGGTGAAGGTGGAGAACGTAGTGTCTTTGTCTGTTCTGTTGCATACGGAATAAAGAGCGAATTTAAAAAATTGAAATTGTAATTTTTATGACTGTAGTCGGTTTTCCTTTCAGTTTGAGATACAACGGTTCCCAATTCCCGTGGGAATTCGAGAAATTTCAGGCCAAGTGACGAAAAGTGATAAAATTAAGACACACATGTGCGACGGTAAGCGTGATGGTTGTGGGTTCGATTCCCACAAGGACAATTAAGATACTTAATAACTTCATTTTTCTCGCTCTGGTAATGAGGTTCCTTGCTCCATCACTTAACACACAATAGGTACTTCAAGATATCGGCTGAAAATGAGGTACGGAAGCGCCTTAATAGAGAGCGGAGTGTCTTGACTTAGGTGTCCCATTCCCCTCTGCCTATCTTGATATGTGCAGGATACAGGTTGAAGCTAAAAATTGGGATAAAGTTAACGCCGTGCTTTATTTAGGCCAAGGCGAAAACACGAAAATGATTCACTCCTTCGAGTAACATTTTCTAGTAACTCCGCCTCCTCATATGTTTTGTTCATTGTTTACAATATTATAATTTTATCGATATTATAATTTTGGTTATATCAAATATAAATTTTATTTAATTATTTTACAGGTGGGACACGCCCTCCATCTTCTTCATCCGATCTTCCGATGCTATACATACAGCGACCGAGTCAAAACTGTGTGCAAAGAGCTAGGCCTCCAGGAACCAGCGGTCGTACAAAGCATGTACATTTATAAGAACCCCGGCCTCGGTGGGGAAGGTAGGTAAATTTTATTACTTAAATTATACTTTTTCTCGCAAAACACGGTAAGTAAAAGAAAAAAATGTTAGAACATTTCGTGTGATTAGACAGTTAACGCCGCGCCTTGTCTCGCGGAACTGGAAACTGAACGTAATATCAATATAGTCGTTTCCCCTAGTGGGGATCGAATCCAAAATCAAAAAGAGTTAGTTGTGCCACTGCGCCACATCCAATAAAAATTAAAATACATATACTGTTGATATTGTATAAATTCGAGTATGGTGATCTATTGAGGTTATGATTCATAAATGTAAGTATGTTTATACGTCCAACAATTTCTTAACAACCAAACGTTATATCGAGATGACTTGGTTTATAATTCAAACCGAAAACTTTCTTTTCTGGACGTGAGTTAAAAATGAGAAACTAATTATTTTTCCTATAGTACATCTTAAACCTATACACAAAATCTAGTTTTAAATAAATAAAATAAAATAAAATTAATAGCCACATTGTTCCTGAAATTTCATTATTATGAAATTTCCAACGGATCAAATTTTCGGTGTAGAAATTTAGATAACGTTCCAACTACGCGTGTCGTTAGTATGTCAATATATTGTATACATTTATCTTGTCAGCTTAAATGAATTTGAGTAGTGATCTATACTAGAACTTTATGTTGGTAGAGCTTAGTGACGTCACTTCCCCCATAATGCATACCTTATGTTAATATTATACTATGTTAAATTATTAAAACATACCGCTCTCAGTTTTGCCCCCAAAGCCGCACTTTGTATCACCAGAACGTAAAAATAATTTATCTTCTCGAATTGGAATCGAAACCACAACTCAATATTTTTTTCTCTTTTTTTTCTGCTTCACGCTGTATCCTGCACACTGCAGGGTAGGCAGAGGGAACCTAGTGTGAACACGTTCCCCACTTTGTGCCGAATTCTGGAGGCATTGCGTGTTGAGTAGCAGAACTCAACGCCGCGCTTGTCCTCGACACCAGAGCGAAGAAATGGAAATATAAATTTAAGTAAATATTTCATCTTCTCGAGTGGGGATCGAACCCACAACCAGTCGGTTTTACAGTCACACTTTGTGCCGTTGTGCCACGACCAGCCTATTTATTATTTATTTTTTACAATCTGTCCCAGTTGACACTATTATATTTTAACGTGTGTTTCACTTCAATCGGCTGATTAATGAAGTTATGTCAATATAAATTATTTTTACGACAAAACTTCTACAAAATAATTGTTTTACTGAATTGGGTGAAAGTTTAGTTTCAGTTTCCATATAATCTTAAAAATTATAATCTTATAAGAACACTAGAGTAAAAAAATAATAGTGTAGTCCAAGCGGGCGAAGCCGCGAGCGGGTCGCCAGTTAACAAAAAAGATAAAAATTTTAATAAATTAAGAAAACTCGTGTTCCTTCATTTAGTAGACTATTAAGTCTACTAACGATATTCACGCCGCGATCGCTAATTACAATTAAAATAATAATTGCCACTTACAGACTCTATTAGGAAGTACTTGTGTCAAGTAATCTCTATTTATTATTTTTATTGTTATTTTTAAGGCTTCACGCTGTATCCCGCATTTAGTAGTAAAGCTAAAGGTACCTGGTGTTTAGACACTCCGTTCCATACTTACCTAATTTTCAAAATACTGTGTGTTAAGTGTTGGAACTCAATGATACGCAGTAACATCTTACCTGAACAAAAAAAAATTAAAAATATATATAATCTGTGGTCTAGAATCGAATCCACAACCCTCAAAATAAAATGTAAACAATGTGACTAATTTGAAAGAATGTCAATGAAAAAACGAAAACAGAAACAAACATTTTCACAGAAAACTCTTTCGTACTGCAATGGAGATGCAAATAAAAAAAAAACTGCCAACGTGATTAAATACGGGAGCTACACGGCTTTCCATTACGTTATAACAGCATAAGCCATTGTGGCGCAGTGGAATGTCGTGGCTGTAAATGCGATAGTTGTGAGTTTGATTTCCACTCGGGGAACAATTTCATTTCACGAAGCGCGGCGTTAAGTTTCGCCATTCCACACGGCACGTTTCTAGAAATTCATCGGAAGTTTATATCGAAACCTTTAGCGGAGCACGGACACAAGCGTAATACTGTAAATGCGACAGGTTGTAGGTTAGATTCAAAAGTGGGAATCGGAAGTATCTTAGTGAGAATGGAGTGTCTTCACACGAGCGTCCCAGGTTCCCTCTGCCTACCCTGCTATGTGTACGATACAGCGTGAAGAAGTCAATGGGTCTAATTAATGTAAAGGATCAAAAGAATTTAAGTTTAGTGACATAAATCAAATATATTTCAGTTTAGAAAAGAACCCAAACTTTATCAGTATCAATTACTTCTAGTCAGTTAACAGATATTTGAATAAGTATATTTTTATTTTTTCGAATAAATAACTTTTTTTATTCATCCAATTTATTTCACAAGTGCAAAGTAAAATATTTAAACCTATTTGTACAACGCTTTCACAATATAAGTTACTTTGTATTGTACTATAATATTATAAGCTAAGTTCTTTCTACAGAACTTTTATGGAAGCTGTTGTGGTTGTTATAATAAAGCTCCTTATAAAATATCACATTTAAAAAAAAGGTAAAAATAAAAAGTAAAAAAAATCATTCAATTATGAACTGGATACGTACTTTGGGTATTAAAAAATGTTAAGTTATTCCTTTCTTTTCTTTTGGTATATTTAGGTATATAATATAATCACGTAACCTAACTCCGCACTCTGTCTTACCAGACTTGCAAATATATTTTTAACCTACAATTCGAACTCGAATTGTTTTGATATTTTTTTAACCACAAGATAAATATTGTAACAAATCTTTTTTACCAAGCGACACAAAAATTTGGCACGTACCGGTAAAAATACAAAAAAAAGTAGTAAAGTGCGAGCCGCAATTGAGAACCGAGGGTTCTGTAATAATATCATGGTTGTAGGTCAATCGAAAGTAAAACTTACTTAAATGGACAATTTCAAATTTGTGCGTGCTTTTATGAAAAAAGTCTCGACAGACATACCAGAAAGGGAGATAGACAGATGGACAATAGTGTATCTGTTTTTCATTTTGATTTACGGAATCCTAAAATAAATTTTATAAAATTGAAAATAACCTACCGTAGCGTATGTAAAATGAATTTCACCATACAATACTACAGTAACGAAGATTAAAAGCTTTATCATATATCATTCTTTTATTTGATATTTAGATACTAAAAATCAAGTAGCAGCCGCATAGCCTCTTACTGTAAACGCAACGCTTGTGGGTTCAATTCCCACTCGGAGGAATGAATTATTTTTATTTTTGTACTCTGATAAGAAGTTTCACCAGTAAAATGTCTTGAAAAATTAGACTAAAAATGGGAAAGGGAGTGTCTCAACTCAGGACACTCTTTAAAAAAAGAAGAGCCAGAATCTATTAACGCCGTTGTGGCTCAGTCTGAGTAGGTATATGCTGTTGCTATAATGGTCGTGAATTCGATCAATCAATATTTAAAATATTTTCATTTTTACTGTTTAACTAGACAACGTACCTACGGCAATAAGTTAAGCGAAGCTGCAAATTATTTAAAATAAAGAACTGAGAGTAGTATCGAGTTGTTTCTGGTTACATTGGGCAGAAGGAACCTAGTGTTAATACACTTCCGTTCCCATTTTTTGCCAATTTTTTATGATATTATCTGTTAAGTGATAAAACTCCGAACGAAGAAATAAAAAAAATATACTCCAGAGTGGGAATCGAATCCACAACCATCGCGTTTACCACGAGAACCTCACGACGGCGATGCCAGACAAAAGTTATGTTTTTTATTTCTTTTAAATATACAATTAGAAATTGTATTGGGCGTTTAAGCCAGATTACAATCATTCTTTTATTTCATAAAAATAAGGGTATATTTCAATACACTCATAAAATACTCTCAAAATAAATGAGTAAACAAATCGTTTTATATAAGCTTTTCGTAATAATCGTGTATAAGCTTTTTGAATATACGTAGTTATTTATAAGCCGTCGCGGCGCAGAGGGACAGCGACTGTAAAACGATGGTTGTGGGTTCGATATACACTAAGGAGAATCATTTCTTTTAGCTTTTCTCTGTATACTGGAACCACTGGAACTTGGGAACCTAGTGTTAAGACACTGTGTTGACCATTAAGATTTTATTTAAAAGATTCATCCCTATTCATATTCATACCTGCATTGTCATCGATCTCTTCATACATGCCCACCAGGGAATCCTCATGCTATTAACGAGACCTTCCTCCAGTGTCATCGATGCTGTCTGCTCTAGGTCAGATGAGGTCTCCTCCTGCTTGTACCGCTAAATTAAGATTCATAAAAATACTTTATAATAATAATATACGCAAATATTTATAAATTTCAGTCGTCCCGCATCAAGACGCTACCTTCTTATATACAGATCCAAAACCTGCTGTAGGATTTTGGATAGCGCTAGAGGATGCAACGCTACAAAATGGCTGCCTCTGGATGGCTCGTGGGTCACACAAGTCTGGTGTACACAGAAGACTGATAAGAAACCCTGATAAGGAATCGAATAAGACAATGATATTTGATAAGGGTGAACCAGTTTATCCTCAATCTAGCTTTACACCGGTACCTGTGAGTAAAGGTAAGTTGATATTTTAGCACGTATATTACGTAGCATGGTAGACCGAGGGAACATGGGAACCCAATATTAAAGCACTCAGTTAAGACACTTCCATTTCTCACTTTCCGAATGCTAGAGACATAGCGTGTTGAATAGTGGAACTCAACGCCGCCCTTTTCCGTTACCAGAGCGAGAATTTAAAAATATTAAATATTTACATTTTCTCGAGTGGGAATCGGACACACAACGTCGCGTTGTTGATTTGTTTAAGTTGAAATAATCATAAATGATAAACTTTTCATTTGGTACGTTATGCAATCAACAATTCCCGTCCTAATGACGACAATTTTGTTGTATATATTGTCTCCCAGCTATGACCAGAAAACATATAAATAAAAAGGGACAAAAAGTGGAGGACTCAGTTACTTCTCCTCTCGGATCTCAACACAACGGTTTGTCTGGAGCTGGGAAGCGAAAATATTGTTTTTCCTGAGTTGGAATTGAACACATAACCATCGCATATATACACGATATATTTGTATGTATGCGACGGTTCCACTGCTCCATAACGGCCTCTTAATTAACTAGCTTATAGTCCGCCCCTGTCTTCAAACGGATATAAGTAAATTACTTACGGAACGACTAACATGATACAGTCTACCGCCTTCCTCGATAAATAGACTGTCAAACACAAATAATAAACTCAATTCGGGCCATTAGTTCCTAAGATTAAATCGTTCAAGCAAACAAATTTTATATAGATAGTAAGTCATAATTATAATGATAATAAACCAACCGTTTCATCTTAATTAATTGGCATCCAACTTAGCCCTCAGTGTTTTAGTATTTATTCTGATGCACTAACTAACTAGAAGCTCTACTAAAGGACTGGCAAAGCTTCTTATGTCATTCTTGTAAAATAAGCTCATTCTGAACGACAGTAATGTAAAAGTTTCTTTCGTTCAGTGTCAACTGTTTGCACTGAACCGAACACGTATAATGTTTTAGTTCTTGCGATAGATTTTTAATTTTATTTTCAATTTAAATTTCGTATTGTAAAATATTTTTTTTGGTTGGTTGTTTCGTTAGTTTGTTATCCCAAGATTGGGGTCTTGGGATAGCAAACCCCCCAGATAGCGGAGGCCCCGGGATCTCAGTCTATAGAGGTCATCGTGGCGCAGGTATAAGCCTGCGTAACTGTGTTCCTATATCTATGTTCCTCCGTTCTGGTAAGAAGAAAAAGTGCAATGTTAAGTTTCACCAGTCTTAACAATGGATATCATTTGCCTTCCCAAATTTAATTCTGCTATGGGAAAAGGCTTAAGAACCTTCGAAACAGTTTCTTGCACCGGTCCTTCTCAGGTCTGTGGCATTAATTCAAGCTAAAAAGTTAAAAATGAAAAAGTTACATACTTTTTTATTTAAAAAAAACTCTCCAATCTCAACCCAAAAATGAAAAAAGTCATTCCAATTATTTTTTTAATTGTTACAGGTACCTGCATTTTGATACACGGCCACGTGGTACACAAGAGCGCCCAGAACAAAAGTGATAAAAGCCGCCACGCCTATACCTTCCACGTTGTCGAAAAACAAAATAATACTTACGCTCCGGATAATTGGTTACAGGAGGGTGAAAATGCACCCTTCTTGAATATATATACCACACCCCAAATGATTTAATATTTTTTCCATATGTACGAATTATTGATTATAAAGTAAAAGTAATTAAAAAAAATAAGCCGGCTTCAATTACATGTCATTGTCATCATCATTATCATCGTTCCAGTCTGCTATACGGCCACTGCTGGAAATAGGCTTCCTCACTTCAAGGATTCCCTCGACGATCCATCGTAGGCTTCCCGCATCCTGCGGCTTCCGGCTATAAATAACCTCAAATATTTGTCAATAATCTAGGTAATTATTAATTATTCGACCTTAAGAAGTACATGGATGTGATACCTCAAAAACTACAGAACCTACTTTGATTATTTAACGTAGCTATCACTTTGTGGACAAACACAATACACTTAAGAAATTTAGCACACGAGCTAGGAATCTTTAATAGATTATTATCACACGCTTATTATGTATATTTCAAACTGATGCCTCCTTTTCATGAAGTTGGTTAATGGTGTCGAAAATTTACATTTAATGTAGTCTATTAAAAATCTTATTTATATAAAATTTTATATAATCGCGTACAGTTTATTTAAAAATGTATTTTTTTTATTTTCATATATACCGGATGGAAGCGTCAGAGCTCCTTTTACGGAACAGCGTATAGTGTAAAATATTCACCACTTTTTCATTTTTGGGAAAAAATAATAATTGTCTAAAACTCATTTAAAGTGGTGCTCACAAAAACACTATGTATATCACTTCAAAGTGTAATACATAAATTAGTTGTCCAACTCGGGGAAATTAATTATTCAATAATAATCTTGCTCTGGTAACAAGGCAAAGCACAGCGTTGAGTTCCGCCACTCAACACGCAATGCCTCAAAAATTCCATGATTGGGGAACAAATCTACACACTAGATTCAATCTGCCTTCTCTGCTAAGGATAAACTAAGCTAACCGTGAAGTTGAAGAAAGAAAAAAGCAAAAAATAGAATAACAGGATCAAACGGGATTTTCCATTGAATGTTTTAAATTTAAAGTACACACAAACTGAGTGGATGGTGGTGACGCGAATGAAAAATTAAATATAGAAATAAATTGAAACCAATTGTTCTTAAAATAACGTGAACGAATAAATGGAACGTTGTTAAAATCTTTTAATAATTTTAAAATTTCTATCTTCGAAGCTTTTTATTTTAAGGTTAAATTACAATAATGTTATTAAAAGATTTTATTTTTAAAAGACATTATTTTGTCTCTCAATTTCAGCCTTTAGCTTTGTACTCCAGTTTGGGAAAGTTTTTTTTTCATTTCTTTGCTCTGGCAAGAAAACAAAGCGCGGTGTTGAGTTCCGCCACAAATCACAACGTGCAATATGTAGAATTTGGCTGAACAAAGTGTCTTGACACTATGTTCTTTCTGTCTACTGTGCTATAGTCTGAATACAGCGTAAAGCTGTAACAGGAAATATTAAGAGTTGTATAATTTTTTTACACTTTTACTTTAATATTCTAAATAATTTAAACTTTTATTTTTCTTTTGTATTTAAGATAATAATTTTTGTAAAGCAACATTTTATATTTTACAGATACCAAATGTTTATAATTATGTGATATGCTGTAGCTGTCATTGTGATAATTTTTATGAATTAAATATATAAAAAAAACAAGCAAGTCATTTATTTATTTCATTTTTAATATTCCTAGAGTTAAACCACAGTCTTTCTCAAAAACCACACGACTTTAAGGAAATTGTGAGCAAAGTTCCGAAACTCAACGCCGTGCTTTCTCGTGTCATCAGAGCGTGAAAATGAAAATAATTAATTTTTCGGAGTGGGAATAGAACCCACGACCGGCGAGCTTACAGTAAGAATCTGAGCGGCCCATGAGCTTTATATTATTTATGTAAGAATAATAATTTAACAAACTTTAGAAGACTCAGGGGAATTCATCATCATTTCATCAAATATTTATAAAATTAAAGAAGCCGTCGTGGAGCAGTGAGAGTCTTTGCAAGTAAATACGATAATTGTACTTTTGATTCTCATCCACCAGAGATCAGTCGTGGCGCAGGGGCACAAAATGTGACTGTAAAACCGACAGATTGTGGGTTCGATTCCCACTAGAGCAGATTAAATACTTAAACTTATATTTCCATTTCTTCGCTCTGGTGTCGAGGCAAAAGCGCGGCGTTGAGTTCTACCACCCAACACGCAATGCCTCCAGAATTCAGCAGAAAGTGGGGAACGGAGTGTCTTAACACTAGGTTCCATCTGCCTACCCTGCTGTGTGCGGGATACAGCGTGAAGCTTTTTTTTTTCATTCTCACCCGGAGAAATAATTTAAATACAATCACTGTTTCGTTTCTCCGCTTAGACAACACACAATATGAAGCGTCGAGAACGTAGAGTTTTAACACTACCCTGTAGCGTTAATGGGGCATGGTATACGTATATTTAAAAAAAAATTCATAAGTAATTTTAGACTTAAAGTTGAATTAAAAATATATTATTAAGCAAGTGTATTCAGGGCAAGACTACTATAATTATAGTAGTGCGTGTAATTAAATGCAGTTAATAGTCACTCGGGAAGTTTTTACATTTATTGAAAGCTAGGGCCTGCGCTTGGTTTTGTCCGCTTGTACCACATATCTTATTTATTAGTGAACCGATCAAAATGTATAAAAACACTAAATGTTAAAAGAAAATTGCATTTAAATCGATTAAACCGTTTCTAAAATTAGCGTGAACAACAAGGTACAGACAAACAGACAAAAACTCAAAAAAATAAATATTTCAAAGGCCTCCTATAACATTTTTCCTCGTATATTTCACATATCGTATATCTTCCATGTGCAGATACCGATCCATTATAATTTTATTATAAGTATAGATTTTATTTTGAAAAGAGAAACTGTTTAAGTATCTTGCCAGCTCTACTCAGCAGAACTGCCTTCCAAGCCGAAAGTAGCTTCTTGTAGGGCTGACACTACTAACTACTAACATTTCAATATAACTTGATTCAAAAGTGCCTAAATTTTGACGTGAAAGACTACATTATATTGCACGCATCGCCCAATTTTCAAGACATTGCGTGTTCAGTGGCGGAACTCAACCTTGCAATTTGTCTTGTTAATAACGTGAGAAAATAAAAATAATTCATTTCATTTGAAGAAGTATCGAACCCACGAGTACGTTACGACGATCTCAATATTTTTTCTATTGAAAAAACAACTATTCCACTTGATGCCGGTTGTTCTCAGAACTGTCTTACGAGACGGCTGTAGCCTTACTCGTATATCCTTAAGATGCGACGATTCAGAAATATTTGCAAAGTAATCCAATAAAGGTTTGTTTAAGCTTTGTTTATTTTTTTTTTCATATGCCCTGTATATGCATATAAAGCATATGATGCTGAAGGCTGGATAAGCGTAAACGAAAAAATATTAAATCGACAGTAGTGCCACAATACAGAGGTCAAAAATGTTATATATATCCCATTTCACAGTCAAATTCGAGCTTTTAGTAGTGTTTTTGTTTTATCCACTTAGAGATATTATCAATGCGTCCTGATTTTCCTAATCTACCTTCTCTAATCGGAGTGTAGAAATTTATTATTTCTTCTCTTTTCTTTCTTTGTATCAAGACACTTCGTTCTTCTCTTTCCCGTTTAGAAATCGAACCCAAACCATGGCCTTTATAGGCAAACCCTGTCGTTTTTGTTCTAACCCATGCAATCGGATTAATTAAGAAGAATTTCGAATTTCGAAGAATTTGAAAGTTTAACCTATTTATATTAGTTAGTTCACCTTGCTCAGTAATTGAATAGATCGTACACCTTTTGACGTGCATCTCCGTTGCAATGGCAATGAGTGCGAATTGAATCCACGACTTCCGGCGTACAAATCTGTGCCACCCAATTGTGTCACGTGCAATACAAGAATAGATCAATGGATGATTTATATTTAATAGCTGAATATGAATGCATGAATAAAATTAATTTTATTCTATTTTGGCCGATAAGACAAGTTACAGCGCTAGGTTAAGGTTTGACGCGTAATATATCGAACTTGGGTGTAAATTGATGAATGAAAAGACTACATTCTCTTCTTATCCCTCTTCTTATTCTTCCTATTTTGCTGTATTTGGGAAACGAGTGAAGCGAAAAAATACTAAATAAATAAAATCAGCTTCACGCTGTATCCCGCATACAGCACGGTAGGCAGAGGGAACCTAGTGTTAAGACACTTCGTTCCCCACTTTCTGCCGAATTCTGGAGGCATTGCGTGTTGAGTGGCAGAACTCAACGCCGCGCTTAACCTCAACACCAGAGCGAAGAAATGGAAATATAAATTTAAGTAAATATTTCATCTCCTCGAGTGAGGATCGAACCCACAACCAGTCGGTTTTACAGTCACACTTCGCGCCACTGCGCCACGACTGGCCTCAAATCATGGAAAAAATAGTTTCGGGTTGAAATATTACCGATTCAGTGCAACAATGACGTAAGTGTAGTTAAGAAGAAAAACATGTTAATAATTGACATATACATCCTTTTTTACGAATGTATGCGGAAAGCCATACTGAGTAGTTGTACATAGATACAACCCGGTGACATTGGCTGTAGCCCTCGCTAGAATGTGAAACTCCCCCACATACACCTTTCCCCATTCTCCTCCCGGAGCTCGCTCCTTGCGTTAGTACAAATGTTATATTTATTTATTCTGGCGATGAATTTTGGAGGAGTTGTTCCGATCTGATCTGAGCCATCATTAAATACTAATAACTAAGCCGTGCTACTAACATAGTTGTAAAATTTTACTTGCTAAGCCATTGTTTATATTTTACATATAAAATGTATGTAAAATAGATATAGATAGACATAGATTTCTGCCCGCGACTTCATCGTAAAAGCTTTATTTTCGTATTTTTGTTTTGTAATTTCTATTCTTTTCTGTATAATATATCGGAAATATAAATAAAAATGTTTAACTTAACCAATATTTATTTATTTATAAATTAAAAATCAAATCAGCTTCACCCTGTAACTCGCACACAGTAGCGGGGATCTAGAATTAAGACACTCCGTTCCCAATTTTCCGCTGAATTCTGAACGTGTTGAGTGTTGGGTGGCAGAACTCAACGCTGCGTTATGCCCCGACATCAGAGTGACAAAGTGTAAATATAAATTTAAATAAATATTTAATTTCCTCGAGTGCCCCTGCGCCACGAACCCGTGCAACACCAGAGGAGCTACAGGTGCGTTGCCCTTTAAGTTGGGTGGGTTAAGGTGGGTTGGGCGCCGGAGCCCGGCATTGCGACCTGATGTGAAACGCACTGGTATAAAGCCACTACTTAACGCCGGTTTTAAATGCCGGGGGTGGTAATGATCCGGTCGAGTCTGCCCATGCGTGTTGTCATTGCTGGCGACGTGACTCTACCACACGTACTTAGTCTTTAGTCGCCTCTTACGACACCACCAGTACCAGGATGATCCTATTCTAGGCCGGGATCACACGGCAAAGAATACCACCTTTAAATTAATCAATGACTGAAAGTATGACTCTACATGAACTAATGTTAATAAGAAGAATAATAATAACTACCTTTTTATTAATAGTTCTTCATGTGTCAAAGTTAGCCATTTGATTGGGGTAATTTTGACAGATAAAAATAAATAAAGTTCATAGTGTAAAATATCGCTCGTATCTGTCAAAGTTACCCAAATTGACTGTACCTATAGAGGTAGCCAGAAATACCTGTACCTATGGAGGTATAGGTATTTCTAAAACTATTTTTTTTATTATTTCTCTCTCTCGTAACAAGAAGCGCGGCGTTTAGTTCTGCCACTCGGAAGTTGGATGAGTCGATGGTCTTAAGCCTAATAATATATTTATTGATGCAGGATACAGCGTGAATGGTAAAAAAAAATTAAAAAACTGTAAACACAATCGACCAAATCGCTGCACTTTATTCAGTTAGTGATATAATGGTTGCATGTCCCTAATTGACTTGTACCTACAGTGGGTCAAGTGTGTAGACGGTGGGTACAATCATATTATACGTGTATATATATGTGTACTTAGATGTTCTGGTTCTGTAAACTTTAGGTTCACGCTGTATCCCGCTTATGGCACGGTAAGCAGAGGGAACCTGGTGCTAGGACACTCAGTTCCTCACGAACCGTCCAATATTAAAACCATAACAATTTTGTGGAAGTTGATATCACGCTTTGCCTTGTTAACGTTGTGAAGAATTTAAAATTATTCATCTCCTCAAACGGGAATTGAATCCACAGTCGTGGAGTTTACACTATACCACTGCATCAAGACGGCCTCAAGCTACATATTATGTATTTGGTTTTATAAACTCGTAAATACTAAATTTGCAAAGGGAACTCAGTGTTAAGACAGAGTACATTTCCAAAGGAGAGAAATGAAAATGATTAATTCCCTCGAGTGGAAATCGAACCTACAACCTTCGCGTTTAGAGTCATACGGCCTCAGCTACAAATGTATTGTGTTATACAAATATAAACACCTGTAGAACGTATCTGCGTTTCGGGAGCCACGTTCAACCTGATGCTACTATCGATCTGTGTCTGATACGTAGGTACTATTTGTACTGAACAATGTATTTTGAAGTCATTTCAAAACAACAAGGTCATACTGTTTTTTGATTTTGCTTTGCTTTTGCACTTTTTTATTTACATGCAGCACGACGGTGGTTGTGGGTTCGATCCCCACTGAGATTTATTGTGTTTAAATTATTTACAATTCCCCGATTTGAATGAAGCGCGGTATTGAATTCCACCACTCTCAACGTCAACATATCAACCAGGTCTCGAAAATTAGATAAAAAGTTAGCAACGGAATGTCTTAACACTAGGTTCCTATATGCTGAAAAGATAAGGTTGTTATAGAAACTAAATATAGCATAATGAAAAACGAATTTATTATAAAAAATATTTATTTAAATAAACATTTATTTACATTTATTATAAATATTCGATAATAATTTCAAGAATTAATTTACCACAATGTATATATCCTTAGTATAGCGTGGCGACCCGTCGCCACAGCATGCGCTCTACTATATATAGACCGTATATAAGTATACCCTAGTGTAGCGTGGCCATACCAAAGGTAAAGTGCGGTTTATACCTGCGACTATAGACGTTTCACATCAAAAAAATTTAATATAATCATTCCCCCGAACGAAGATTGAACCCAGAACCGTTGCGTTTACAGCGCAACCGTCTTACTGCGCCATGACCATCCTAATCTACTCTCCAGCTAACCTAACCTACAAAAATAAAAACCTCATAGTAAATTTTATGCTTATTACATACATGGCGCGCACCAATCGCAATAATACTCTGCCGATATCATATCCAGAGGTCAACAACCAATCCTTTTTTCATTCCTCCATTTCCTCGTCATTTGTCAGAGATAAAAAAATATTTTATACACATACATTTTTTAAATAAAAAGTAGGTACTTATAATCAATGTAATAAAGTATTTGGATATGCAGTTTCAGTTTAAATTTTGTGTTCGATATATATATTTTTTTATAATATTTGAAAATTTTATTTAATTTAAGATTATAAACATACTGAGAGATACAAGTACTTTATGTAGCAGGATTTGTACCCACGCCGCTTGGAAAGTATCCTGA
This sequence comes from Heliconius erato x Heliconius himera, assembly GCA_013421005.1. NCBI lineage: Eukaryota > Metazoa > Arthropoda > Insecta > Lepidoptera > Nymphalidae > Heliconius > Heliconius erato x Heliconius himera. Next base: position 20,474 of record JAATLQ010038068.1, on the reverse strand, counting down.
TCTTTAAGCCTACCCGTGGCAGTGTTTTCGGGTCGATATGACATGGGTACCTTCAAAAAGCGCCTCTATCTCCACCTTAAAGGCCGGCAACGCACCTGTAGCTCCTCTGGTGTTGCACGGGGCTGTGGGCGGCGGTAGTCACTTACCATCAGGTGAACCGAACGCTCGTTTGCCTTGTCCTTTTCCATAAAAAAAATAAATAAATAAGTCATACGTGGGACTTGGTGGTAGTGGTGACCGTAACCTATTAAAACCCACTGTACTTGCGGTAGTGTGCTATTCACAACTCCTGGTTTTCTTATCATGATGTTGCCATTTTAATATCACAGGTATAATTAATATGTGAAATATTAAACATTATCATTCTTATTTCTCTGATAGTTACAAGAACCAGGGTGGCGGAACTCAACGCCGCGATTTTGCCTATCGTAGCTCAGTAAAGAGAGTGGTCTTAACACTAGAATCCCAAGTTCCCATGCCTATCCTGGATGCATGAAACAGCTTGAACCTAAAATAAAATAAAAGGAGTAACGTAACATCATGATCATTCTACGTCAGATACAAAAATGTACGTAATTATTTCTCCTTCATTCAGTTCACAGAACTGACTGTTCCAATTAGCCTTTCGTTGGAATACATCTACACTATCTTTTATATTGTTTATTTAATCGATTTTCTTTTCTTAGTAAAAGTTCTCGTTTCATTTGATCCATTCTAGACCATTAGCGCTGAGAATTTTTTCATTTGCATTTTATAATGCAAAATGCGCAATTACTTCACTAAGTAGTTATATGATATACAGCTTAAGGAAAAACAGACTTTTTACCCGACTACGGCGAAGTGAAAATGGAGGGTTATGATTTTTTACACCAAGAGTTACAAGTGCAACAGAATGTGCTAGGAACTATTAATTATCTAAGTACAAGTGTTTTGTTAGTAACCACAGAAGAGTTCCTCTAAACAGGTCCTGGTTCCATCATTACACCAGCTCTATATCATTGTAATGTCATTTAAACTACGGTATTATTGTAAATAAATTGTAAATAATTGGTACCCCACACTCAAACCCTGCACGATGTCTTAAAATAGACAAATTAAGAAGTCGGAAAAATGTTTGATGATGATATAAAAGACCGTGGAGGACATCATGGCGCAGGAGCACAGGGCGTGTGAGGGACAAACGCGACGGTTGGTGGTGTTCGATTACCATTCGAGGAAATGAAACTTTTAAGATTTTCATTTTTCTTGCTCTGTTAACGAATCGATGCGCGGCGTTGAGTTCCGCCACTCAACGCGCAATGCCTACAGAATTCGGTGGAAGGTTGGGAGCAAAGTGTCTAAATCGGGAACGGAGTGTATTAGCACTAGGTTCCCAAGTTCCTTCTGCCAATCCTATGTGCAGAGTAAAAAATAAAAGCAAAAATAATAAATATGCATGAAGCAAAAAAAAACATACTTGTCTATTATCTATCGCATTAAATAATAGGACGAAGACATGCTATTTCTTGAAAAATTGAGCGGAAAGTCGTCCCACTTTCCGCACGAGGTTCCCTCTGCCAACACTGCTATATGCGGGATGCCGCGTGAAGATAAAAACACTAATATCACTAAAAAAATTTATTAAAAAAAAAATCGTTATAAATATTGATATGACGGCCGTTCACTTTTTAAAGGATGTCTGTTATCTGTATAATAATATGTACGTACAATATTACGTAAGGAAAGATAAAAGAAAAGATAAGAAAGTAAAGTGGCAGAAACGTGAGATAATCGACAAAAAGCACTAATGCAGCAAACAATTGGAGCTTTGTGCCTTGAGCCTTTATCAATGTGATGCTATAGAGTATAATAACATGGTTCTTTAGAAATATATAGGTTTTTTTAGCTTCACGACGCACCCTGTATATGGCTGGATCGGTATATATGTTGAGACACTCCGGTCACCAGGTGGTACCAATTTTTGAAATATTACGTCCAAAGCGGTAGAACTTAACGCCGCGGTTTACCTTGTTACCAGAGTGAGAAATGAAAAATAATTCATACAGCCGAATGAGAAATGAACCCACACGCACGCGTACAGTACAGTCAAAAGCTAAGCCGCTGCGCCACGACGGTGTTGAAATATACATATACCTACATAATATGTGCATGCAGATAACACGTCGCTAGAAAAAGTGGTCTAACTGAAAAAATATTTTTTATATAACACACTATAGAACTATAGAATACGATTTTATTTTATAGCAAAATTTATAGATTTTACTGGCGGCTACACCCCTTATGGTCAAATGGAAGTTACTAATAATTGGATTGTTGCTTTTCTTTTTTTTTCGTTAATGTAAAGATCACATATTAGTTTTATAACCAAAAAGTTTTTTTTTATTAAAAACATACTTTTGAACCTAGTAGTAAAAACGGAAAATGGGGAACAGAAGTGTATGAATGTGAAAGGAGTGTCTCAACACTAGATTCCCAGGTTCCCTCTGCCTATCCTGCTATAAGCGGAATACAGAGTGATGCTAAAAAAACTGGAAACACGTCGATAGTTTCCGAACAAAAAAGAGAGTGTGAGCCGTTACAATGTCAATTTCTTTTCATTGTTATTATTATTATGTTTATTTATATTTTTTTCGTTACTTAATATTAATAAAAAAATACTTTTCATTGACTATAACAATTATTTATTAAAAAGTTTAAATTATTGTTTAAAATATAATTTAAAAAATATTTATTTAAAAACTCAAGTGTTATATGACACGTTTACAGTGCCCTAGATAGAGTGGGTTACATCGAAATTATCCTAGTTTGATTTCTCAGTTCTATGAGCGGTATAGAGCGTGAAGCAAAATAAAAAAAAACAAAAAGAAGTGAGCAGAGTGCCTCGACACTAGCTTACCAACTAAACACATAGGTTAAACAATTAAATTAAATTACATACTTGTGTCACAATCGCGTAGATATGTTAGTTTAGAGGATGTTCGATATCAGTCGTAGTATTGCATCGATCATGTGCTGGCGCATTGCTGTCCTACTCGCTTTAGCTTGTTTTTGTAAGTTATCATAAATATATTAATAATTTATTAAAAAAATATTTTGGGTCACTATTTAGAGAGATACTGAGTCACTGAGACACTGCTCAGTTGGATATTTTTCTTTTTTTCTTGTAATTTGAGTTTTTTTAGGAGGTGTCTTCGAGATGTGGGGCACTGACGCTTTTATAAGATATTTTCTTTTGTATTTGCGAATTCTATGGCGAGACTGTATTTATTTATTTAATATGGTTATTATCAATATGTAGGTACTATATATTTTTTATTTTATTGCATTTGAAAAAATTGATATAAATATTATATATGTATATTTTGTACGTAAATTTTGTAACTTTAGGCGGTATCCCTCATTTAACTGGGTAAATAAAGGAAACCTAGAGTTTAGACACTCCGTTCCTCACTTTCTACCAAATTTTCGAGAGATTGTGTGCTGAGTGGCATAGTAAGGAAATGAAAATAATTCACTCTATGAGTAGGAATCGAACTCACAACCGTCATGTTTAAATTGTTAAAATTAACTGTAATTAATTCAATAGCTTTAGCGTAATTCAGATAATATTACACAAAACATTATCTTATGTATCTACTATTAGATATTTTTTATATATATAAAGAGTTTTATATATATATACCTAAACAATTTTGTTTATAAAGCTCTGCGATATTGATTTAATTTTAATGATGGCTTGCGCAATTTTTTTTAGCTTCATGTTTTAGTGGGGTAGGCAGAGGGAACCTAGTGGTAAATAAAACAGATTGTTCTCTTCCCCATACTCTGCTCCGTTCGCACTGCATTTTGAGTAGCGGAACTTAACGGCGCGTTTTCTCTTGTTACTAAAGCAGGGAAACAAAAATAAATCATTCTTCGTGAGTGGTAATCGAAACCACAACCTTCGCGGTTTACAATCAGACGCTTTGCTGCCACGACTGAAGGTTCTTTTTCCCATATTATTATTTAACTTGGATTGGATAGTGGAATATTTTGTTTTTTAATGTCAATTAAAGTGAATTAATTGACATTAAATATCTTTTCAAAAACAAAGTCTAGTTCAGTTCAGTTCTTCATTTATGGCGCTTCGAGCGTGCCAGTTGAGCACTAATCACTTCGCCAGTGTCACGTTGTATGGAGAACACACGAAGGAGATTGTACGGTAAAAAGAGACTATATTACACAATAGGAGAATGCATGTCAAAAAGTAGTCCAGTCAAAATATTGCCTTCACCTATAAAATTGAAAACAAAGTCTAACAATTTTTGTTGTATTTGAGTTTTAGAATTAAAACTGTCAAAGAAATGATAAATAATAAAATTCAACCATTGAGTGAGGTCCTTACAAACTAAATGTCGTCATTGTCGCTAGTATCGCTAGTATAGTTATAATCCCACAAGGATTATTATTAATCCCACAAGGGTTGTAATAATTAATTGTAATTAATTTTATAATTGTAATTAGTTTACGTCTAATTAATTACTGTATAAATAGAAAATTGTCATTTAAGTAAATTTCTTTATATAGTGTCCCTGTGATTCGGCCCAAGTTCATAGAATTCATACAAACACGTCCTATACGTTCCCGTTTCTCGTATCAGTACACCGCCCACGATCAATTATCTTTTTGTTTTGTATTGAAATAATAATTACTTTATATTAGTTTTAGTTTCATTAAAAAGAATATAACAAATAGTTATGTGATACATAATAGACTCAAAGTGCGAGTGGTAATTCTTTTTTTTGAATTCGAACTAGTCATTCCGGAGATTAGTGCGTTCTACCAAACAAACTCTTTCACTGTATAATATTAGTATAGATATCGCTCATTTAGTATAACAAGGTTTTTTTTATTATTATTTTAAGAAAACAGAATCAAAATTATTCAATAATCATCTAAGTGCTTATACGCCATTCTTGCATCAATTGAAACGATACAACAAAGAATTTCTTAAAATATGATGAATCTATAGCTTATTTTTGTGAGGGGAAATGCTTGCACTTGGGGCAATGAATTATCTTTATTTAATCACTCTAGAAACAAGACAGACTGCTGTGTTAATTTACGCGACTCGCAACGTCTCAAAGATTGGATGTTAGTTTCACCTAACCTGCTAATTTCCGGATACAGCTTAAACAAAATGTTATGAAGCTTACGCTACGCTGTGTTCTGACCAGATCGATGAAGTGATAGACCACAATCGTCGTGCTTACTGCCGGAGGCTGTGCCACTGGCCTCACACGTTATATATTGACATATTTAACATGTTTCTAATAAAATGAGGCCCGATGTGGCCTGGTGGCGACACGTAGTGAAGTGAAGTGAGACGATAAACGCGACGGTTATGGGTTCGATGCTCACTTAAAGGAACGAGGCATTGTGGGTTGAGTTCACCACTCAACACACAATGCCTCAAGAATTCGGCGGAAAGTGGGATACGGAAATGTCTTAATGGGAACGGAGTGGCTTATCACTAGGCTTTCAGGTTCACTCTTACGCTTACGCTTGCTTACGAGGTATGCGCGGGATTCAGCGTGAAACTAAAAAAACAATCAACAAATATATTTTCTAAGAAATTTTCAATTCTCAAGCTCTCGATAAGCTGTTTCTTTGTAAGAAAAGACTTAATATAAAAATAGTACTTTTTTACGTGTTAAGACACTCCGTTCCCATTAAGACACTTCCGTTTCCCACTTTCTTGAGGTATTGCGCCTTGAGTGGCGGAACACAACTCTGCGGCTTGCCTCATTATTTGAGCCTCGTTATTCAAGCACCATCCCGCATATAGCAGGGTAGGCAGAGAGTATTTGGGAATATCAAAACACGGGATTACCTATTTTCCGTCTTAAAATCGACGCAAATAGAATCGCGGGCGACGGCTAGTTCATGTATAATGTATACAGTTTTAGATAAATATGTTCTCATTATTCCGGCTTAATCTTTGAAAGGAAACGATGAAGATAAAAACATCCTAAAACAAACTATATATTGTGGTTTAAATGTTTGTTTGTATTTTTATGATATGTTTATTCATTATAAAAGTAAAAAATAAATAAATCAGCTTCACGCTGTATCCCGCACAAAGCAAGGTACGCAGAGGGAACCTAGTGTTAAGACACTCCGTTCCCCACTTTCTGCCGAATTCTGGAGGCATTGCGTGTTGAGTGGCAGAACTCAATGCCGTGTCTTGCCTCGACACCAGAGCGAAGAAATGGAAATATAAATTTAAATAAATATTGCATCACCTCGAGTGGGGATCGAACCCACAACCAGTCGGTCTTACAGTCACACTTTGTGCCCCTACGCCACGACTGGCCTCTACTATAAAAGTATTTTTTATTAAATATATAAATGATAGAAAATTACTTATTTTTTCAATTTTTATGTTTTACTTTGCTTCACTGTGTAGTGTTAGTGACAATATTGTATTTCATTGCTCATCACATACCAGCGTAGCGGTAGCGGAGTCGTAGCGGCTTCGCCAGCTGAAACTTATTGTTATATAATAGAAGAAAATACATCAAAATATTTACATCTATTTGTAGCCTATATGTTATTTTGATATATAATCTATTTTACTGTAAAATTTCATCTAAATATGTTCAGTAGTTTTTGCGTGAAGGTGTGTTCAACATCTATCCTCAATAACTTTCATATTTAAATAGATTGATATTAGAATTAAAATACCATTCGGCCTTAAGTGAGGCCATCGTAGCGTAGTGGGACAGCGTGTGACGGTAGACGCGACGGCTGTAGCTTCGATTCCCACTTAGAAAAATTGAATTATTTTCGTTTTCTCATTCTGGTAACAAGACAAGTGCGGCTTTCAATTCTGTCAATGCGACCAGTGCAAGTCTCGCAATTAACGAAAAGTGTGGACTGGTTTGCCTTAACACCAGGTTCCTATTATGCTAGATTCAAGATATAGCGTGAAGCCAAAAGAATGTTTGCTGTTCGCCTGGTGGTGGAGCTTAACGCCGCGCTTTGTCTTGCCAGAGTGGCAATTTTTTTTTCTTTTAAAAGTGACAGCTAAGCTTTAACTGTCAAAATAATTTTCTCAATATATTGATAAAAAATTAAAAATAATATAGTGTTATTCATTTCATTTATGTAAATTATTCGACGAAAAGATTAAACGGGCAGCTTCTTATTTTTTTCTCAACTTCAAACTGTATCCCACGTGCAATAGGGTAGGCAGGAGGAACCTTGTGTTAAGATGAAATTAAAGAAGAAATGAAAACGTTAGTAAATAATAATTAATTTCCCCAAGTGGGAATCCAACGCGCTGCACAGTTGTGCACTGGACCACGACAGCCTCAACTTCTTATTTTGAATAAAATTATTTGACTGCAAAACTGAGTACATATACCGGATGACATTGTCTTTTGTTCCAGTGATGGTCCAGGCCTGTGAACCAGATCAAACCCAGAATGGATGCAAAATATTTGGTACGGCGTGCACATGCGGGAACGGCTGCAAAACTGAATACATATACCGTACGAGGCGAGCGTGCCTCAATGCTTTGAGAGGTAGGTAGTGTTAGATGCTTTTCACGTTTTGTCACGCATCACGCGATTTGTGACAGATAAAACGGGATAGAAATAATCTAGCGCTGAAACGGTCTTTTCACCGTTTTGAAGTACTTGAGAGTTGTTCAGTTAAATGAGAAATGAGATGTCATTCATTCATTTAAACTATTTCAATTACTTAACAGGGCCACAGTTATGTTGTATTTAACTCTAAAAATATTTTTAGACTTAATAAAATTGTATAACTTTTAAAGCTGCTCTGATATTACTGATTATGAATGAATATATTACTCGAAAAGCGCAGCATTAAATTTCGCAAATCATCAAACAATGTAATTAAACACCGCTGCGGCGCAGAGGCGTGCGCCTGTGCCATGGTTGTGGGTTCGATTTCTATTCCTCGGGGGAATGAAATATTGTCAATTCCCCGCTCGAGTAATAAGGCAAAGCGCGGCATTGAGTTCCGCCACTCGATACGCAATGCCCTGAGAATTTAGCTCAAAGAGGCCTAATGGGAACGGAGAGCCTTAACACTAGATTCCCAGATTTTCTCTGCCTATGCAAGATACAGCGCTAAAGCTAAAAAAGATTATTACAATTGGCAGGATATGAATTTAATATTTTACGCTTATGATACCAAATTCTTCACACTATACTACTATGCGAAACAATCTATATATAACCGAAGAGTTAACTCTTCCTTTACTCAGTGTCTGGTAGAAAACGCACAGACAAAGCTATTAGACTCGGGAAGTCGACATTTGACATTTAGGTTAGGAAGCATAGGGGTGCACTAAGAGATTTCTCGATATTGCGGAAGGAAATTTTACGTTATAAACTACTAATCCTAATAGTTTCATAATATAAATGAATAGTAGAGATAAGGGATATTTTGTTCCTGAAATAAATAAATCAGTTTCACGTCGTATCCCGCACACAGTAGAGTAGGCAAAGGCAAACTAGTGTTAAGACACTCCGTTCCCCACTTTCCGCCAAAAAATCCGAGACATTGCGTATTAAAACGCTGGACTGGAAAATATTAATAAATAATAATTCATTCCCTGGAATGGGGATCGAAACCACAACCGTTGCGGTAGTGACACCCTTGTGCCCCATCAACGGCCTCTACGGCTTCTTGTTTATTTTATGTAAAATAAAATCATAGACTAATTTACTTTGAAAAAAGAAATCTTGTATGTAAATGGAAAAAAAAAAGACAAAAAAAGGGTCTAAAACGAACTCACTCTAGTTCCTGATCTAGAACATTTATACTAATAGGCTTATGAAACAGTTATCAGAGGATATAATGGGGCCATATTGCTGTTAAGTGAGCTGCCCATGACATATATTAGTGACACAATTGGGACTTAGTGCTTGTTGGTGCTTGTATTGTATTAGCCGTAAAGGTAGGGCCGTAAGTTTCGGATCTCATTTACGGATATAAAATGTTGAGAAAAACAAATTAAAGGATATGTTATTGATAGTTTCTAATTTTTTAAAACTTTAAACTGTATCCCGCACATAGCAGGGCAGAGGGAACCTGGGAACCTGATGATAAAACACTCTGCTCCTATTAAGACACTATCGTTCTTCACTTTCAGCCGAATCCCGGAAGCATTGGATGTTGAGTGGCGGAACTCGGCTACACTTTAATTGGTTACCAGAGCGAAAAAATGGGAAAAAAATTCTTCGATTGGGAATGGAACTGGAAATGATATTAGTAGTTTTTTATATTTTTTTTCCTAAGGAAAGGTCTTCCTGCTTATTGATATTTCATTCTAAAGGCTAGTGCGTTGGGTAGGCCTGTCGTTACCAACTTTATATAGACTCCGTCCATATTTGTAATTTTCTGAAAGTTTTATATCAGTTTCGGTTACTATAGTTAGATAGTTTTGTTTACGATTACTGATAGTTTATTATTTCGGATATCCCATAGTTGAGGTTACAGAGCTATAAAACATCGCACGTTTATGGGTACTATATAAAAAGTTTATTTTAGCTTCATGCTGTATCTAGCTTCATATATGTCTGACACTTCGTACCCCATTTTTCCCGAATTTTCGAGGCATTGCGTTGAGTGGCGAAACTTAACGCCGCGCTTATCCCTTGGCACCATCCATCCATCGTCCATCGATCCCCTGAGTGTGATTCGAACCCACATCGATCACGTTTACAGTCACACGCCGTGCCAGTGACTGTCTTCACTTTTCCATAAGTTATAATACTACAAATAGTACAGTACATATTGCACGTCTAAGCATCCGAACGAAGTTAACTTGCGCTTATAAACCTTTTAAAGCTTTTTCTATTTAGTATAAAAAAAATATTAAAACTTTTGTTGTTGTATGTAACACATATTTTATGATTTCTGCCAACAAATGTTTATAAATATTTGAACAAAATAGAATTGAATTCAAATCCGTACATAATTATTAAATAAATTATGATTTGAGACTAGTGACACAAGCGTGTGACAGCGACGCGATAGGTTACGGGTTCGATCCCAACTCGAGGAAATTAAATATTTTCATTTCTTTGCTCTGGTATCGAGATAAAGAACGGCGTAGAGTTCCACCATTCAACACGCAGTGCCTCAAGAATTTGAAGGAAAATGCTTAGCACTAGGTTCTCCCTGCTGTCTCTGTAGTTAGCGGGAAAAAATATAATAGGTAATAAAAAAATATAGCAATCTTTTCTTTTGTTATCGAGCTAGTTTTGAATTTGAACGCCGCATGAGACAATGTTTGTAGTGAATATATATATATTTTTTCAATATGGTCAAACAAAGCGCAGCGTTAAAATTCGCTACACATCATCCGTACAACATCCGTAAAATGAGCGAAGAACGTTAGTGAGATTTATTACACGCAACGGTGAGGCTTATTAATCCGTGCCCACCCCAGAAGAAAAAACATTAAAACCGAAAAATAAAAAAATACTGTACACTAAAGTCCAATTCCCCTCCCCCCTTTTCCCCCCATGGAAAATATCTCTAGATACGCCCATGATATTACATAATGTAACGCAATCTTGCATTGCACAGAGATGTCAAGATCGATATAATGAAGTGTATATCTGATAGGTGAAATCATTACGTCACCGGATGCTGTATTCGGATAAACGCGTGACCCAATTGGGAACTAACAATGGTTGTAGGTACCATTCGTGGTCGTTGAACTTATTTTTCAATAAGCTATTTTGGTACCCTCGGTTAGCCTGTTTTTTTTTTGAGAAAAATATTATCTTTTCGTAGGGTAGGTTACATAATTAGTATATAGTCTTTGTTGAATTTATTTTTTTAGTCTTACGCTGTTTCCACGCTATTTTGTTCACGTTGTATTCATTTTTAGCTTCACCTCAATCGAACCCACAACCTTGCTTGTGCTCCGGAGCCTCCACGTTCGTTCGTGCCCATGTATTCATTTTGGATTCGATTCCCATTCACTCGCTCTGGTAACAAGATAAAGCCAGCAGCAAAGCTAAGTTCTGCCACTTATTGCGCAATGTTTCGAAAATCGAGCGGTGCGTGGGGAACGGAGTGTCTTAACACTAAGTTTCCGTGTTGCCTCAATCTACCCTGCCGTGTGCGGAATACAGAGTGAAGCTGTTACATTTTTATTAACAATTTTATTTCTCTTACTTATATCTACTTATTATTCTTTTACGGCTTATTTTGATCATTTAGGCTTATATTCTCTTACATATATTTAATAAATATTCGTATAGTACAAGCTGGCAAAGTTAAAAGTATTATCTCATTTACTCGGCCACTGAGGGATCCATATCGATTTCATGATTAAAGGTCAACGGGAAGTGCAACTTATAAAATTTGACAAACTCAAGTTGCATACGCCCGTATGCGTTTTTTTTATTTGAAATGAACTACAAACATAAATTTGTAATACATTTTTTCTATGTGTATAAATTTATTGTTTTCTGATTTTTTCCTACATCTGTGCTGTAAGTTCTTATTTTATTGTGAAAATACATAATAAGTGAACAAAATCCAGGCCTAGGTTAACCAGAGGTACTTACGCGGAGATCTTCGTAGAAAATGCAGCAAAAACGATGAAGAAGCGCTCGTATCTTCATCGTTTAATACCATAATAATCTTGAGCAGTGTTTCCCAAACTTTTTTGTGCCATGCCCCACCTTAACCTTTCTAAAACGCGTAATGCCCCCCTATTATGTTAATAATTATGTATGTTAAAAATATATGTGTAAAAAAATGTTATACATATTTTTTAATATTTGGAAATTGATTTGTCCACTTAAGAAACAAAATGATAGATTCTAGGAAGAGATCACTATGAAATTGTTAACGACACACAGTAAGTAATATTTCAAAACATATAGTAAAAAACTGATTTCTTCTTCATTTTCACCGTGGCATCATTCATCATTTTCGCCATCTCATCAATGCAGCTAAGGCTCTGTTAACCGTGTTACCGGCAGCACTACGCCTTTTCACATCTATATCGTTGAGTTCTGTTTTTCTCTCACATGCCAATACTAAACATGCCTAAAAAACTCAACATGCCATACCTCCAGAGGTGAAAGTGGGGAAGGAGTGTCTTAGCGCTACGTTCCCTCTGCCTACCCTGCTGCGGGATACATCGTGAAACTGATGTGAGTTTTATTTATTTTAATAATAAATAATAAGTCAATCCTTCGAGTAGATATCGAACCCACAACCATGGCGTTACAGTCATTCTCTTGTGTCACTACGCAACGATGGCCTATAAATATAAATTAAAATATATGGTAAAATTAATTCAATGTGACAAAGTTATGCTTTTAAAATTAAAATAAATAAAAATGAAATCAAATACTTATCAATTTTATTTATACAATATATATTATGAATATTAAATCAACGAACTATTACAACAGTTTTGACGGACACTTATTTCAAATGAACACCAACTGAATGATGTGAAACACTATGTACATTGCGATGTGCCCGTGCTCTACTTGAAGACTCCAATTACCTAGTTGGTATTTTGATCTCGTCAAAGGAAATTATACCTAATAATTATTTACGGCAATTATTTAAGATTTTGTCTTTTTTGTTAAATTTGGCACCGATGCTAGAACTATGCATTGCATATAATAGGCCGAAACGACAGGGTTAAAGTTGTATCGAGTTCATTTTTGAATTGCCCCCCTGTGGGGCGTGGGCCCCACGTTGGGAAACACTCTAATCTAGAGTATTGACTTATAATTTATTTTGCGCGCCCGAATGGACACCTAAATAATTGACACCAATTTCAGTTTGAGAAAAATGGTCTTGACAGAAATGACAGACAGGCTGAAGGACAAACAGACAGATAAACGGGTAACAAGGCCTTATTATAACTGTTCCGCTTCATCTTTTAAAGTACGGAACCCTGAAAAAAACTATAAACTAAAACTTAGCACTTACAAGTATTCCAATTCCATTCCATCGTACAAAATATTTCAATCGTTTCAGCCACAAGCTACCAACAAACTTTATATAATTTTTATTGTTAACATAAAATAAGCACGACTCAAGGCTTTCATGAGTTCTTGAAAAGAAACGAATATTGATTTCTACTATAGCAAGTGTTTCACTTTTTTTTTTGTTTAGCTTTGAATGTTGTGTTTTTATAATGTGAAGTGCTGTTGGCATGTTTAGTCGTTGCTATTGTAACAGTACGTACCTTGGTTGTGTGGTATTTAAAAAAAATACATGGCAACACACATAAATAGCACAGGTAATTATGAATAACACAATCTATATATTTATAATATCATATTAATCTAGAGTAGTTCATGTTTTGTAAGTTCAATAAAATAAATAAAATTAAATTAAATCAGCTTCACGCTGTATGCTGTACGCTGTAAATGCAGCACTTCACACCAAAACACTGATTGGCCCCGTGAAGGGCACACGTTTGGCCTCATATGGAGGACTGTTCTCATCTCTAGATTGATGTATCTCAATATCAGCTTCAACTATTTCATCGCATACCACGTAGACCTTTTCTAATCATTAGATACTCAGTAATTTGTGTTTTTTTTTACGTTGAGTCGTCCTTGCTGTATGTTCTCTCCCGCACTTATCAGTTCTTTGGAGAACTGTTTGACCTGGTATCTGCCGTAGAATTTTTTAACCGCATAGTACGTTACAAGCTCAAATACCACACTATCTAGATACGTGTGGCACTCCACTACCGTGCGGTACCGTAAGAACTTCTGAAGACGAAACTCAAACGAGAAATTCAATAAAAAAAAATCCCCGAGTGGAAATTGAACCCATAACGTCACTTACAGTCAGACACTGTGCCGCTACCACTATATATGAGTATATTGATTTCATAATCGTAAATTTACTCGTATATGTGATATTTATTTAAGTGGACGTTGAGCAGATATGTCAAACGAGGGCTTTTGATTTGCTTTGCCTTTATGTGTAGTATTAAACTAGCCTTTGACACCACATATTTACAATATACCTGTATATTTGTGTATATAGTATATTTATACTAACTTTATAATGTTGAAGAGTTTGTTTGGTGGAACGCCATAATCTCAGGAACTACTGGTTTGAATAACGAGTAACAAAATCTATTATTTCTCAATCAAAAGCGTCTCTAATGTAGAATAGTTATTGCTATTGTGGAATTTTCTTAATATAGCAATTCTTTTATTATATAGCTGGTCCATTATACAACCTTTAAACTACCTATAAAACATCTTTTTATTTTTTTATATTTTAATGAAATTTTATATAAATGATATTTTTTCATTATATTCGAAGTCTTTATTTAGTCACATTTATCACGTTGAAATCTTTAAAATAATTCGTTGCCAATATTTCTGAATATTATTCAAGAATATCAAGACGAGGAAGGCCACGGGCACATGCTAGTGTAATACATGTGCATAATCAAAAAAATTATATCAGATTCTCTACTTTCCGATGAAAATCCAAGCTTTGAAAGCTTTTAGCGGAAAATGAATTCTATAGCCTCTTCTAGGGATTACACTGAATTTAACCTTATTAGTTATTGGAATCGCTATTTTAAATGTTTCATTCAATATTATCGGAAATATATAAAGTAATAGTTATAGTAATATAGAAATTATGAATTGTGTAATATTTTCCATCTTTCTAAGTTTGTTGAAAAAAATATTTATCTATATCTTCCATAATAATATTATAACCCGTTGAACATGTTGAACATGAACGGTTTGTTTGGTTGAATGTGCTAATCTCAGAAACTAATGTTCCGAATTGAAAAATATTCTTTTGTGTTGGGTAGACGATATATATTTTTTTAAACTCCCTCTTACTGTCTAGGTGTCTTAAATAATAAAAAACATTTAATAATAGAATTCTCTCTTGCCTGGTGATTTTTAAAAACTTACAACATAAATGAGTTCGACGTACTCATAGCTTTATAAGAACTTATGTCTTAGCGGTCATACTGCTTTGACAGTTTCAAGAGGCGCGAGTTTGAGTCCCGTCACATTCAAATATAAACATGTTTTCTAAAAAAGTAATATTCTACAGTTTTTTAAACATTTTTTAAAGTGTTATTCCACACTTAGGAAAGAAAAATACTTATTTAGAAAACGTATAAAAATTTGCAGCGGGACTCGAACCCGCGCCTCCTGTCCTGGTCCTGGTCGGTTTCCAGGAGGCGCGGGTTCGAGTCCCGCTGCGTTCAAATTTTTATACGTTTTCTAAATAAGTATAATATTCTACAGAATTATAACTCGATATTCAATATTACTGAGAACTGATATTTACATTAGTGTCAGCTTGTACACTTTATTCCTAGTAAAATTCCTTTCAAAAGAGATCATCTATCTGTTCTGAGAATTGCTATTTAATTATTTTGATTTATTGATGATAGAATTCACAAGAAAAATTAATTCATAAACGATTGAATTCACAAGAAAAATTGAACGATAAATGTTCAAAGCCATAACTCAACGCTGCGCTTTACCTTATAGGTAAGATCAGAGAAAAGTGATGTTTTAAAAATAGTGTTTTTTCAAATGCATATTGAACCCTTTGATTATTATATTTGCAAATAAAAATAATAGTATTAGTATATTGTGGAGTGTTTCAACACTAAGCGTAAGCGGATACTACGACTATTACTTTTTAATGAGTGATAATTTTATTGCACATTTTTGTTTTTATCCCGCACATAGCTGGGTTGAAAGAGGGGCCTGGGAACCTAGTGTTAACAAACTCCGCTCTAGAAAAGACACTTCCGTTTTCCACTTTCCGCTGAATTATGTATGGAGGCATTGCGTGTGGAGAAGCGGAACTCAACGCCGCGTTTTACCTCGTTACCAGAGCGAGAACATTGAGAATATTAAATATTTCATTTCCTCGCTATGTTAAGATGAGAAAGCGTGGTGTTAAAGTCAAATAATTGTCTACGTTCCTTCTTCCTGTCCTACTATACTATACTATGCGGGATGCCGCGTGAATCAAAAGCAAGATATATATATCGACTAAACCTAACATGCTATACAAATTTCCCATAAAAAGAATCATCTTTATATCATAATGTGCATAATAGGTACGTATTTCACAGAAAGAAGCTCAAACGTATGCTCAAGGTTACCCTGCGTGAGGGGTATATGTACCCAGACGGTGCAGGATCCAGGGTTCGCGTGCAAATGTGAGGGTACAGGCTTCTATGGGCAGCGGTGTGAGAAAGGTGACTTTTTGTGTTTTTTTTATACACTTTTAGGTATACGAGTATGCATGGAGAGAGGACCTGAATAGTGGAATTCTTTAAAGGTTACTAACAAGCCATTCGAGTTTAAGCTTATATAATTCGAACACATGCTATAATACTCATAGCATTTAATAAAAGCATGTTTTGTTTAGATTTTGAGGCCAGTCGTAGCGCAGCGGCACAAAGTGTGACTGTAAAACCGAGTGGTTGGGTTCGATCCCCACTCGAGGAGATGAAATATTTACTTAAATTTATATTTTCATTTCTTCGCTCTTGTGTCGAGACAAAGCGCGGCGTTGAGTTCTGCCTCCAGAATTCGGCAGAAAGTGGGGAACGGAGTGTCTTACACTAGGTTCCCAGCTGTGCGGGGGATACAACGTGAAGCTGATAAAAAAAATACAAAAAAGGTTTTATTTAGTTTTGTTTAATCATTAAATAGAATTGTATGAAAAAAGAAATATATAGAGATATTATAGGGACCATTGTAGACCCGCGAGTTTGATCCCCTACCAAGGGAAAGATTAAAATATATTTTTTAATTCTATGTTAAACAAAATTATCATTTATAATTTCTCTCTGCTCTGGTGACAACACCGCAGAAGTTCCGCCACTAAAGATAAAGCTAAAAATACCATAATTTACGTATATTTTTCCCTTCTTTTCAGCCTGCCCCACAGTCGCCGTACGCGGTCTGGTGTTCCCGCATGAATGCATCGTTATTTGAATCTAATCTGTTATTTATTGAGGGTAGTTGGAAGGATCAACACGAACTAGTAATAAGCTAAAATACATTGTACCTAAAACTTCATTAAAATGCTATATTTAATTACAAAATAAATAAAAGCTTTTTTTTAGCAAGTGTTGTTTTATTACATAGAAAATATTCAAGTATTCAGTGTCATTTTTATTTTCTGTTTTTTTATGTAAGGGAATTAATTAATGATTGAAGAGGCCGCGCGCAAACATGTGACTGTAAACGCGACGGTCTTTGATTTGATTCCTACTCGGGGGGGATGCAAAGTTGTTTATTAATATTTTTATTTCTTCTCTATTAATATTTTTATTCGCTCTAAAAGCTCCGACACTCCACACGCAATGCCTCAAAAATTCGACATAAAATGGAGACCTTCTGGAACCTAATGTTAAGTCACTCCCCATTTCTGGCAGAGGCCTACCCTGCTATAGGTGAGATAAAGCATTAAGCTGTAAAATAAATAAAATAATTTGTCTAACTTAAACAGATGATTGCCCGTATTTTTATATTTTATATTAAAATATTATTTTTTTTACTTTTACAAATAAAATATAAACAGAATGATAAAACACTTCCACTTTATATATTAAGTATATAAAATACATGTTAAAAATAAAAAAAAAACATTCTTCATTTATTAGGGCAAACAAAGAAAGATAAGCCCAGCCAATATTAAGATAATAAATAATGAACAATCAAGTACATACCGATTACAAAGATATTAAAATTCTCTTCGTTGGTACCTTCAACGACATCTGTGTATAATTTTTACAACTACAGCATTTCAGGTTCACAGATAGATGGCGGTAAAAATTTATAAAGATAGCAAATATATTTTTAGCCTATATTTTTTTGTTTTCAAAGAAATATTTACAAACACTTTGATTTTATTTTTTAAGATTCCAACATATATGAAGTTTTTTTTTATATATAAGTGTAAATTAAAAGTAATTAAAACAGATAATGCTTTACAAATATATTTTTTAGAAATTCCTACAATTTAGTAGTTTGTAATTTAACATTATTAATAAGGATTATATAATTTTATAAATAAGTAATTAAATAATAAAAGTGTTTGTCACGACATTATTATAATATTGTTATTATATCTGTACTTTTAATTATTATCTGTATTTTCAACTATCAAGTCATATTTCTTATCTATGAATGACATTGACTATTATTATTCGCTGACGAGGACAGTGGCGAGTGTTTTAAATTTGGTCCGACCCTTTTCTCATTTAATCATTTATGTACCTGACACCTAATTTAACATAGCATCGGATCTACAATATACAGTAAGTAAGTTTAATTTTTAATATCGTTTATAATATAATTAAATTATAGCAACTTAATAATTATATTATTTACAAAACAGGTAGAAAAGTTCAATGAACAATGTCAAAAACAAAAGTTTTTATTAATATAACAAAAGAATTGACAGTTGTTATTTTATATTGACTCAATTTCTGCTATAATATTAAATTAGTATGTTAAACAATCAAATATCAAACGAATTCAATGTAATTTTCTACTTATTACGTCAAATCTAATTAAAAGTTATTTATTATACAAATATAATTATAAGTTTTCAATTACGTTAGAGTCATGACACAGCAATGTTTGAATTATGTTACAAATATATGTAAACATTGGATTAAATTTATAAACATAGACGTCAATTGTGTTATTATTTGTACTTGATACTTTGTTCAACAATCAATGCACAGAAATTGCTGTGTACGAATTTTGCGAGGTTTGTTATGTGAAATTTAAAACTATTTCAAACATTACTACAAAGTTTTAAGTAGTTTAGGTAAGTATAAGTAACTTGAATATAAATAATTCACCTTCACGCTATATTCTGCACACAGCAGGGTAGGCAGAGGAAAACTAGTGTTAAGACACTCTGTTCCCCACTTTCTGCCGAATTCTGTAGGCATTGCGTGTTGAGTGCTCAACGCCGCGCTTAACCTTGACACCAGAGTGAAGAAATGAAAATATAAATCTAAGTAAATATTTCATCTCCTCAAATGAAAATCGAACCCACAACCAGTCGGTTTTACAGTCACACCTTGTGCCGCTGCGCCACGGCTGGCCTCTGACTTACTAACTTAAATATAGTAAAAGATTAAAATTCAGTTATCTTATGGGAATATATAAGAATATTAGCATTCACTCAACACAATGCCTCGAATGTTTAGGGAATGCGTGAAACTGATGTATTTTAATGGGAATGCAGTGGCTTAACTCCAGGTTTCCTCTGCTTTTTATCAAATTCAAAATATTCTTTATTCAAATAAACTCTTATAAGCACTTTTGAATAGTCGAATGAACATATAACAAAAAAAATAAAAAGAAAGCTACCACCGGTTCAGAAGGCAGTTCTGCTGAGAAGAGCCGGCAAGAAACTCAACAGTTGCTCTTTTCAAAGTCAATGGTCTAATATATAATTTTATTACATTAACTGGCAGCTATCCTGCATCACATTCAATAGACATTAATTCCATACATGTTTATCCTCTAAATATTTTTGAACAGTTTAATAAGCTTTACTTCTTGTTAATACTTTAATAATAATGCCTGTATGGTGCTAGAAAAAGAAACATTTAATATAACAACCACATTAACTTTTTTGTGCCATTGTGGCACAATTTAATTAGTATCTGGTTGTAGATTCAATCAACCACCACACTGTTATTTATTATTTTAATTTCACCGCTATAACAAGCAATGTCTGTAGAATAAATCATGAAGCCACTGAAATAAACATGGAAGTATATTTAAACTTTTAATAATATTAACAATAAAAAACATCAAATTGTAATTTTGCTACATATGTTTTTTTGTTGCACTTGCACTGCATTAGTAGGCAGAAGGAATATGAGAACCGAGAGTTAAGACATTCTGTGTCTTTTAAAGACACTCTATTCCCATTAAGACATTTCCATCCCCCACTTATTATTAAATATTTCATTTCCTCTAGTCTCTTTTTTACATATAATCATTTACATATTTTATATTGTTAAAAATGGTAATACAAGTTTGGAGTATGAAGAAAAACTGATTTATTTTCTTAATACCCATAACATAATTATAAATCATAAATGTCAATTTGAACACACAATTTTACTCCGGGCCGGTCGGTCATGGCGCAGCGGCACGAGGTGTGACTGCAAAACCGACTGGTTGTGGGTTCGATCCCCACTCGAGGAGATGAAATATTTACTTAAATGTATATTTCCATTTCTTCGCTCTGGGGTCGAGGTTAAGCGCGGCGTTGAGTTCTGCCACTCGACACGCAATGCCTCCAGAAATCGGCAGAAAGTGGGGAACGGAGTGTCTTAACTCTAGGTTCCCAATCCAATTTTACTCCGGGCCGGTCGGTCATGGCGCAGCGGCACGAGGTGTGACTGCAAAACC